>PVJS01028952.1:0-25142 GCA_004027185.1 Glis glis
CGCTTGTAATCCCAGTACTTTGGGAGGCGGAGACCGGAGGATCTGGGTTCGCGGCCAGCCTCAGCTCTCTCTCTCTCTCTCTCTTTCCCTGTCTCTCTCTCTCTCTCTCTCTCTGTCTCTACTTAGTGAGGCCCTCTGCAACTTCGTGAGACCCAGTTTCAAAATAAAGTATAAACAATAGGGCCGGGGGTGTAGCGCAGAGGTAGACCGCCCCTGAGTTCAATCCCCGGTACCGCAATAAATACATAAATAAATAAATAAATAAATAAATAAAATAAAGCTAGTTCCCGAAGATAAGTTGTGCTTTACCAGGAAAATGTACTGGTCAAACTAAATACATATCCTCTGCATACTTTGGGGGAAGGAGGAAAGCTATGTAGGACCATATTATTTTGTATCATTTCACATATTTGCAGCAACAATCAAACTCACTTCTACCATCTTGGAAAAGTGAAGACAAGAATTTGTAATCTTTCCCCAAGTGACTTTTCAAAAGTTGAGTAAGTTTGCCATTCCAGCTAATCGCACAGTTCCGAAGGCTTTTTAGTGGGTGGTTGTTTTTGCCTTCATTGAAACTCTACATACAAAGAGTTTTAATAGACAAATAGTTCTGCAAAGGTTATTCATCATGGAAAACAGTTGTTCGCCCAGTCTTCCCACCACTCCAATAAAGCACTCTTAGCTATTTATTTGAGTACCTTACCTCCATAAATCTAATAGTAATATAATCTTTTTTTTTCAGTATGGCTCTTCCACTCTTTTACATGCATGGTGCCTAAAATAAAGTTCATAAAATAAACCTCAAAAGTTTCTGTGCAATGGGGGAAGGGCAACCATCCAGCTGTCCTAAGATGGAAAGGCAACAGAGGATTTGACTCTGCCATATACAAGTAGCCACTGTTCACTGTAGCCATAGAAGTTAAAATTAAGTAAAAAGTGTTCAATCTTCAATTGTGCTGAGGTCACCTACATTTCCAGTGCCCGATAACCACATATGGCCACTGGCTTTTGTATTAGCACAAATGCAGAATATCTCTATTGCTGCGGAAAGTTCCATCCGGCAATGCTGGCCTACTGCTTCTTAGACTTTCAACTGGTCCTCATGTTTCAGCCCTACATTTATTGCCAATTCTAGTAGCAACACCAATTCCTGAGCCCATTGGAAAATTTAGGGTATGAATCTGGTTGATTTATTGGCTTCTCCTGCCAGATTGCAACTCCATAAAAACAGTGATTTAATTTTGTTCATTAATAAAACCCAAGGATCTAGGCATGGTGGCACACCCCTGTAATCCCAGTACTTGGGAGGCTAAGACAGTAGGATCGCAGGTTCGAGGCCAGCCTCAGCAACTCAGTGAGGCTCTCAGCAACCTTGCAAGTAGAATGCCCCTGAGTTCAATCTCCAGTACCACAATAAAAATAAATAAATAAATAATAAATAAATAAATCCCAAGGACCTAGAAGAGAGCCTGGCACGTAGCAGGTATTTTAGCTCTCTGTCTCTATAACAAAATACCTAAGGCTGAGTACCTTATGGAGAAAACACGTTTATTTACTCACCGTTTTGGAGACTAGAATTCTAAAATTGGGTGGCCCTATCTGTTCTGCCTCTTGTGAGGGCCCCCTTGGCTGTGTTACAACATGGTAGAGGAGCAAAAAGGGAAATGGCTACATACAGAAGGGGTTAAGCGAGCCGGGTGTGGTGGCGCACGCTTGTAATCTCAGTACTTGGGAGGCTGAGACCGGAGGATCTGGTTCAAGGCCAGCCTCAGCTACTTAGTGGGGCCCTCCGCAACTTGGTGAGACCCTGTTTCAAATAAAGAATAAAGAAATAGGGCTGGGGGGTGTACTGGGTTCAATCCCCAGTACCGCAAAGAAAAAAAGAGGGGGTTTTAAGCATGTGGAGTTGCCTTACTTTATAACAATCCACTCTCACAAGAACTAACTCATTGCACAAGACCAGCATCAATCCCTTCCAACGTGGTGCACTCATGACTAACCCCGGTCCACTAGCCACACCTCTTTATGGTTCTACCATCTTTCTTTTTTTTTTTTTTTGTGGTACTGGGGATTGAACGCAGAGGCGTTCTACCTCCGTGCTACACCCCCGGTCCTATTTTTTATGCTTTATTTTGAAACCGGGTCTCACGAGGTTGCGGAGGGCCTCACTAAGGAGAGAGAGAGAGAGAGAGAGAGAGCGAGCTGAGGCTGGCCGCGAACCCGGATCCTCCGGTCTCCGCCTCCCCAAGTACTGGGATTACAAGCATGCGCCACCACGCCCTGCAGAGAACAAAGTTTTAAAGGAAAAGGTCATCTAGTTTTTCTGGAATGACAGAAAAAATGAAACAAATATCAAAGAAGCACAAAAGCTATTCAGACTATACTCAAAAGAAGAAAAGTCTGAGACAGTATTAACAGTAGTCATGTGAAGAAAGTCAACAAATAGTTAGGGAAAAGAAGTGTTTTATGATTTCCTCACATTATTCTGGTGTTAATATATGTTTACTATAGAGCATTTTAAACAGTGGTTCTTCATAAAAAATAACGAACTTATTTGAGAATCAGATGATATTTACAGCTTAAGGGACCCCATCCACAAGGGGCCTGTGATGTTTGTCACTCATTTTGGCTTGTTGTGCCTGAATCATCTTACTATGCTTGGGGAGCTCTACCCCTGTGGGAAACTGTTCTAAGTCTAAAAAATACTGGCTTAAGGATTTCTAGCCTCTTGCTTGCTTTGGCAGAAGACTGCCTCTCTTGAGCCCCTTCGCTATCTAATCTGCCTCCTCCTGTTTTACTACACCTGTTGCTTGCTTTGCTTAAAGGTAGAAGACCGCCTAGGGAGGTTGCTGGAGACAGCAGCCTCTGCCGCTCTTGCAAAAACTGCCAGATAACAACTTATCTTCTAACCATTCCTAACCCAATGCTCTACTCCTTAGTCACAGTCAGTCAATGATTTGATGACCCAGTCTGAATTCTGTAAACCTGTAATAAAAGGAAGAGCTGAGCTTTGGTGGAGGAGTTTGATTCTCTTGCCTTCTCCCCTCTCACCTCTTCGAGACCAGGAATAAAGTCCCAAAAGCATTTATTTCATCACATCGTCCCATGTTCTGCTGGTTCAGAGCCCAGCATACCCCTATGGAGCCAGAGCTTTCTCCACCAGGGAAGGAGATACTCGCTTTCCTGGCTTCCCTTTCAGCTAGGGTATAAGAATAGGTCAAGCTTTGCTAATAAGATAAACTTAGCCTAGACCCAGAATTGGCTAGTGACCCAAAGAACTACAGATGGCCCAGGATCTATCTGGCTGTGCGCTCATTGATCCCTCCCACAGCCTAATGAAGGGACAATTTCTGGCTACACAGCTAACTCCAAGCCTCTTCTTGATCCTACCCAATATCCTTTTAATAGACTCCTGCTGGGGTTCAATGGAGCAGAGTTAATTTCCATGACTAGCAAGTAAGAACTCGGACTGAGAAAGAATTCAGATACTCCATGTTAGGAATCTCTGGTTTATACACAGAAATATATAACCCAACATTTTTACAAAAGTAATTCTCTGAAATCTAATAGAAAATATTGGCAAAAAATCCCAAGATACTATTTTAGAGTAACCTTTCATCAGTATTAATGCTGGGAGTTGGTATAGACTCATAAGCTAATGAATGAAGTTGATTTTTGTTTCAGGAATTGCTTGGAAGAATTGGCCTTGTAAATTGGTATATGCTAGGCCCTTTTCTTCAGTAAGAAAAATATGGGGTTAATAAATTCCCATCAGTGTTCCTAAAGCCTCATAGCACAAGGTCTGGAAAATCTTATCCCAAATAATAATTTAATACAAGTTGCAACCAGGGACAAACAAAAAAAAATTAAACATTTACCTCTTGCTTTATGTCTAGAGAAATCATGTATGCTTCCTAGCTGGGCGTGGTGGCGCACACTTGTAATCCCAGTACTTTGGGAGGCAGAGACCGGAGGATCCAGGTTCGCGGCCAGCCTCAGCTCTCTCTCTCTCTCTCGCTCTCGCTCTCTCTCTACTTAGTGAGGCCCTCCGCAACCTCGTGAGACCCAGGTTCAAAATAAAGTATAAAAAATAGGGCCAGGGGTGAAGCGTGGAGGTAGAACGCCCCTGCGTTCAATCCCCGGTACCGCAAAAAAAAAAAAAAAAGAAATCATGTATGCTTCCTACTTAATAATATTCCAATTAAAAAATAAAGCCCAAATCCCAGTGTCCCAAATCAGAAAAGGATAATTGTAAATGGACATCATCTATGCTTATTAAATAAAAGAAGGAAATGGCTCCAGGGTTATCCACAGGTTAGAGGTGAAGCTTACTCTAGTCCACTGCTCCTATGCTGTGAGTTTCAACTGCTCACTCTTGGGCCAAGAGAAATCTTGTCAGGAGAGGTGTGGAGAAAACCTCACATAAGTTGGCTATTAATTAACTTGAGTACAAAGTAAGAACTTTTGTAGTCAAATTTTCTTTTGACTGATTTCTGTTTTGAGGGTTCTGAATGTTCTCTCTTCTGCTTTATATAAAAGAACCCATTTGGGGAAAAGAGGGATACATTACAGCCCCAAAGTATCTCTGCCACTGGGTGCCATCATACACACTTGTAATCCCAGTACTTGGGAGGCTGAGACAAAAGGATCCCAGATTTGAAGCCAGTAAGTGGTAACTTAGCAAGACCCTGTTTCAAAAAATTTTTAAAAAGGGATGAGGGTGTAGCTCAGAGGTAGAACAACCCTGGGTTCAATCCCCAGCATCACAAAAAGCATCTCCTCCCAAAATATTTATTAATTACTATGTTAGTTGAATATATGTTCACAAAATCTCTGATATTCTTCACTCCAGGAATTTTATTTTTTGGCACTGGGACTAGAACCCAGGGGCATTCTATCTCCCAGCTACACCCCCCAGCCCTTATTTTATTTTATTCTTTTATTTTAAAACAGGGTCTCACTAAGTTGCTGAGGGTCTTGTTAAGTTGCTGAGACTGGCCTTGAATTGGTGACCCTACTGTCTCGGCCCCACAATTATTGGGATTCCAGGCATGTATCACTGCTTCCGGCTCAGAAGTGAAGGTTAACTTCTCTCTCCTTGAGTGTAGGCTGGACTTCATAACTCAAGTCTAATGAGTAGAATACAGAATGGGAAAATTTATTATTTGACAGCTGGCAAATCTGGAAAAAAAAACCTTAACCAAGTAATCAAGGTTAGCATCACCAGTACAAGTCATGTTGCACCATGTACCCCCTTAAATGATGTGATAAGGGTGCCCTGCTCTGTGGACTTCTCCTCAAACCAGTCATGACCAAAAAAAAAAAAAAAAAATCAGACAAACCCATAATTAAAGACATTCTACAAAGTATCTGAACAGGATCCTTCAAAAGGACCCAGGTCATGGAAAACAAGACTGAGAAATTGTCACCAATTAGAGAAGACTAAAGAAACATGGCAGCTATATGCAGTGTGGTACCCTGGACTGGATTCTGGACAGAAAAAGGATATTTGTGGGGAAAACTGGTGAAATCAGATTAAAGTTTGTGGTGTAGTTAATGGTACTGCACCAAGGCTAATTTCTTAGTTTTGATAAGTTTACCATGATCATGTAAGACGCTGTTAACAGTGAAAGCTGAGTCAAGGGTACACAGAAACTCTCTGTACTGTCTTCATAACTTTTCTGCAAATATTAAATTAGTTTTAAAACCCAGCTCGTTAAATATGGCTTGGATAAGAGAAGGTAACCCTGAGATTCTGGTCTTTGGAGAGGTATTTCAAGGAACATAATTAAATTCATGCTTTATCCAAATCGATTACCTGCATTTGGACAGGGCTTAATAGTGTTTTGCTACAGGGAACGTCCATTGATGTCTTTTTCTTTGCAGCGTTGTGATTTTGTGATCTTTCAAACCATTCTAGACTCTTCTCTGTTAAGGACCCACCTACCCCAAGCACTGAAGAAAGACCCACATTCCAAGGCACATTACTCCCAAGATCGAGCCCCTCAGCAACCTATCATTGCAATTCAACAGCTCATTTGGGACTATTAATTGCCAGAGCATAGTTGGGACACATTTTGCTCTGAAGGCTCTTCCTTATATAGTCATAATTTGAATCATGTCATGTAAGAATCCTTTTTAAATGATATAAGAGTAAGGCGTGGTGGCACACACCTGTAATCATAGTACTTGGGAGGCTGAGACAGGAGGATCATAGGTTTGAGGACAGCCTCAGCAATGTAAAGAGACTTTGTCTCAAAATAAAAAATAAAGCCAGGCGTGGTGGCACACGCTTGTAATCCCAGTACTTTGGGAGGCAGAGACCGGAGGATCCGGGTTTGTGGCCAGCCTCAGCTCTCTCTCTCTCTCTCTCTCTCTCTTCCTGTCTCTCTCTCTTTCTACTTACTGAGGCCCTCCGCAACTTCATGAGACCCGGTTTCAAAATAAAGTATAAAAAATAAGGCCGGGGGTGTAGCGCAGAGGTACAACGCCTCTGGGTTCAATCCCCGGTACCACTAAATAAATAAATAAATAAATAAATAAATAAATAAAAAGGGCTGGGGATGTAGCTCAGAGTAGAATGCCCCTGGGTTCAATCCCTAGTACCACCTGCCCCCCCAAAATTATATAAGACATTATGATTCTATTATTCCTCTCCTGATTATTATTGAGCTGCATATTGTTTATCAAACCAACAGGCCCAATCTGGGAGCTGAAATTAGGGTGAAAAGAATGTTTACTATTCATAGACAAGGTCTGTGTGTGACCATACCTGCTCTATGGTTCTACTTTCATTCAAAGAGTGTGCAGTGAGCAATTGTGCAATTGGGTTTGGCCATTCTCTGTCCCAGGTTCTAGAGATACACAGATTTTAAAAGATACAGTCCTGGTACAACTGGTAAAAGAGAACCCGTGTATCTGTATGCTACCTAGATTCCCATCTATCTAACTCCCGATCTTGCACGTGCACTAGAAGACATAGGTAAGAATATTCAAAGGGGCCATGAGCATAATTGCAAAACCCAGAAACAAGTCATCGACCATAGATTCAGTAAATAGAAAGTGATGTATTCACAGAGTGGGATTTATACAACCATGAAAAAAGCGAATGAACCATAACAACACATATCAACAGAATCTCATAAACATAATAGTAAAAGAAAGAAGCCACAAATGAGTGCAGACGGAATGATCCCATTTAGGTAAATTTCAAAAACAGACCAATTAAACAACATACTGCCTGAGGATACCAACTTAGGTAGTATTTTGAAGAAGTATAAAGAAAAGCTAGTTAACAATTAACTTGAAATTCAGGATCATAGTTACCAATCTGAGGAGAGAGGCAGATGAAATCATAGAAGGACAATGGGGGCTTCGGGTGGCAAATGCATAGGCTATGTCTAAAGACTCCGTGATAGACACAAAGTGTTTGGTTTTTTGGTAGTTCTTTAAACTGCACATACACATTTTGTACAAGGTTTTTGTAAAAAAATTTTTGACTGATGCATTATAATCCCGCATAATAATGGAATTTGCTGTTACATTCATTGTGCGTGCACATAACATAACTTGGCCAATTTCATTCCCTAGAACTTCTCCTTTCCCTCTTCTCCCGTGTCCTCCAGGTCTCTACTGGCCTCCTTTGTATTTTCTCAAGATTCACTCCAATTATTTTCCCTTTTCTCCCTAGTTTGTACCTATGAGAGAAAACATAGCCCTTTGACTTTCAGAGTCTGGCTTATTTAGCTTAACATAATGCTCTCAAGTTCTATCCATTTTCCCACAATCAGCATTTTGTACTTTTTTATGGCTGAATTTAAAAAACCTCTACTGTGTGTATACTCCACATTTTCTCTATCCATTCATCTGTTGAGAGACACCTAAGCTGGTTCCATAATTTTGCCATTGTTTATACAATCTTTTGTTGGGTACTAGCAATGTGGTTTTTTTTCCTCATGAAGTTGTCATAGACCAAACTACAATCTTGATTTCATGTGTCTTTACAAAAATTTGGAGAATTCTATAGGCACTTAGAATAAATCCTTTGGCTAATCTTTGATGAGCAATCTCTACTTAGTATTTGGTGCTACTCTCCATTCACTCAATCCCCTTCTGACCCCCAAATAAAGTACCTTGACCCTCTCATAAGGATTATGAATGGTTGCCCAGCCCCACAGATTGTCTTTCAGTGGGAAGTTGGGCAGAGGGGAAGCAGGGCTGTGGGACTGGCTGCAGCAGCACACTGAAGGTCAGAAGGCAGAAGTAAGCAGGGGGAAAGGGTACCTAAGGCTCAAAAATGAGCCTGCATTTCCCCCATTACCATTGAGACAAAGCATAGAATTAGACATACATATCTTCAAGTCATTCCTTGATGTTTACTTCAACATTTTAGCTATATAAAAATAGTTTTCAAGCCAGGCATGGTGGCACATGCCCATAATCCCAGTTCTTGGGAGGCTGAAACAGGAGGATTGCAGGCTCGAGGCCAGCCTCAGCAACTTAGCAAGACCCAGTTTCAAAATAAAAAAGGGATGGAGGTATAGCTTGGAGGTAAAACACCTTTTCCCCCCGAGTTCAATCCCCAGTTACACACACACACACACACACACACACACACACACACACAAAAATAGTTTTTAGTATAGAAAAAGTCATCAAGATCTTGGTAAGTAAGCATTCACATTTTTATCCTAACACCGGGAACTGATAGAAGAAACTGGGAAGAAGCTATAGTTGAGCACATCTAAGCAAAATGATTTTCTTTGAGACTCATACAGCCACAACTTCTTTTCATGCAAAAACTTTAAAAAATGGGGGTATGGGGAAGACTGGGGACTCAGGAGGAAAGAAGATCCTAATGATGAGGCTAGTGAGTCCTTTACACACTTGCTTGTACACACACTTACACACATACTCATTTCCCTGCATCGTGAGGGCACATGGCCACCTTCAAGGCATAGTTTTTACCTCACACCCCCAAAAGTCCGCTTCAGTGCTTCGACCGCTCCTGCCACCTGTGGCAACATCACCCCTTTCGTTGCTTTTTACTTGTTTGGGTTGGGTTTGAAATCTTGAATGTACGACAGTGCAAAATAACCACAGACAAGGACAACATGCCAGCACTTCCCTGGGCAGGGGGAAGCAGGAAACAGCATTGGAAAATGAACCACATAAATCTTACCCACTGCCTCGCTGTGTGTGGGCCAGCCCGGAACACAGTCATGCCATTACTGAAGCACTCTACATGAGCCACACGTCAGTGATCGCAGCAAACCTATATAACCTAACCTCATGATCCACATTTTCTAAACCAGGAAACAAACTTCAGTGTGGCTAAGTCCAAAACTTAAACAAGATCAGCAAGGAAGAGATAGAAGCAGGATTCAAACCCAGAGAGCCAATCCATTGGGCCTCCAGCTACAATCATCACACCCACCTGGCAGAACACCCCACGAGGTACCAATTCTCACACCCACCTCTCACACCCACTGAGAACAAGAGAAAGCGCATCAGGGGCACATGGATAAATCAAGACAGCAAGAGAATAAAGGACAATTGCGGGGCACTAGCAACCAAACATTTTCATTTAATCTAAACATTGGAGCCGGGCGCGGTGGCGCATGCTTGTAATCCCAGTACTTTGGGAGGCGGAGACCGGAGGATCTGGGTTCGCAGCCAGCCTCAGCTCTCTCTCTCTCTCTCTCCTCTCTCTACTTAGTGAGGCCCTCCGCAACTTCGTGAGACCCGGTTTCAAAATAAAGTATAAAAAATTGGGCCGGGGTGTAGTGCGGAGGTAGAACACCCCTGCGTTCAATCCCCGGTACCGCAAATAAATAAATAAATAAATAAATAAATAAATAAATAAATAAACATTGGGAACCAACGCAGAAGATTTGGAAATTGTGATTAACTCCCAGGAAAAGCCCTGCGAGCCATCAGTAGTAAAACTGCAGGGCCCGACCCTCCTGGGAACAGGATGTATTTGAGGAGCCATTTGTTCTCAGAACTAAAGAGCACACGGGGACAAAAATAGACCAAGAGTCGCTTAGATTGACTAGGATCAATACTAAGCTTCAGAGCTCGAAAGTATAGGTCGATAGAATCAATGAACTTCCTCAAACTTGTTTTCTGGAGTGATGGGGATAGAAAGAATGTACAATTAGGATTTAGAAGATGGGGTTCAGCCGGGCGTGGTGGCGCACGCTTGTAATCCCAGTACCTGGGAGGCTGAGACGGGAGGATCCTGGTTCGCAGCCAGCCTCAGCTACTTAGTGAGGCCCTCCGCAACTTAGTGAGACCCTGTTTCAAAATAAAGAATAAAAAATAGGGCTGGGGGTGTAGCTCGGAGGTAGAATGCCCCTGGCTTAAATCCCCAGTATGACACACAAAAAAAAGAAGATGGGGTTCAAATTCCTATTCAACTATCTACTGGCTGTGTGTGTTTAAGCATATCCCTAAACCTCTCTGAGAGGCAAATGTGGCAATTAAAAAAATCAAACTTAAAAAAAGTACTAGGCTTCAGAAAACTGGTCCAAATCACCATCGTCAAGTCACAGCTGAGCCTGGCGTCAAATGGGGATCGCAACATCTACCCCACAGAGGTGGTGGGAATGGGGTAACGTGCCAAGGTGCTACGCCAACTGTTAAAGCTACATAAAATGATAATGTCTTAATCATAAAAAGGAAGAATTAACTCTTCAAAATCCCCCTAGGAGCCAGGCATGGTGGCACACTCCTATGATCCTAGTACTTGGAAGGTTGAGAGACAGGGGGATCACAGGTTCAAGACCAGCCTCAGCAACTTAGTGAGGCCCTCAGCAAGTTAGATCAAAATAAAGATAAAGCTGTGTGTGGTGGCACACGCTTGTAATCCCAGTACTTGGGAGGCTGAGACAGGAGGATCCAGGTTCACGGCCAGCCTCAGCTACTTAGTGAGGCCCTCTGCAACTTAGTGAGACCCTGTTTCAAAATAAAGAATAAAAAATAGGGCTGGGGGTGGAGCTCGGAGGTAGAATGCCCCTGGGTTCAATCCCCAGTACCAAAAAAAAAAAAGATAAATATTAAAAAGGGCTGGCATTAGGGAGGACAGGGGTGTAGCTCAGAGGCAGAATGCCCCTGGGTTCAATTGCCAGTACAAAAAGAGAAATTCCTCTTGGTTCATCTGTAGGCCATGATTCTTTGGTGAAAGAGTGCTTATTTCTGTTTAGTACCTGCAGGGCCCGCTTCATGAGTGTGTAACCTATGCTGTCACCCAGTCTCTGCATTTAAAAGGGCCCACCATGGCACTGGCACTACACTGTCACTGTTGTAAATTCATAATCATTTCTGAACAAGGGGGGCAGCATTTCTATTTTGCGCCGACTCTCTCAAGCCCAGAGCCAGGGCCGGGCGCACAGCTCGGTGCCAGCATCCAGAACACGGCAGAAAAAAAAAAAAAACAACAACCAGAGCCCCAGGACCTCCAAGCACGTGGGCTACCTTGGAAGCAAAGCCTACAAAAAAAAACAGGACACTGAAGGAAAGAAATGAGCTTGCATATTTTCTCCCTCAGTCCAATCTCAGATTGAAAGCTCCAAAGATTAAAGTAGTTATTGATCCTGGGGACGGGACCTGGTTTGCTTGCATGTGACACACACGCATGCAGTTTCAGACTTACCAATTCCACGTTGCTGAGATGAGTACGCGGAGACGTCTTCCAGGACTCCTGCAGCACGTTGAGGCACACCAGCCAGCTCCACCACCCAGCTCCGAATAAGACCTAGAGCGACTAAGACCTAGAGCGCAGGCTCTCCACCTGCATGCTGCTCCCAGACCAGCCACATCCACGTCACCTGGGGGCTTGTTAGAAATGTAAATTCTCCTGCCCACCCCAGCCCTCCTGCATCAGAAACTGTAGGGGTGGGGCCCACCAACCTGGGTTTCCATGAGCCCTTCAGGGAATTCTGATGCATGTTCTAAAGTTTGAGGACTACTGACATAGAGTATCAGACTTAATCACTTTGAAATTTAATGTCTTTTTTTCTTTCTTTTTCCTTTTTTTTTTAATTTTTTGCTGGAGAGGGTGTGTTGAGGGGGAGTTGGTGGGGTTGGGTCTTCCCAGCATCCCCCACTCCACCACAATCATTGGCAATTCCCAAAGATCGGATCTCTTTGTGTGTTTCCTGCAAAATTCAATTTAACGCACACACTTTGTTTTTGCCTCTTCATTCAAGGCACAATGTAGCCCCAAGTCCCTTGTGAACAAACATCCCATTTGCACATGTCAAGTATCTTGATTCATTTAGACTTACCCAATTGCTTAATGTCTGCAACAGAAGCCTTGTGATATTCTTGATCTAACCAGCTGAGCTAATACCCTTGGACAAAGGGGGCCTGGTGTTTGGGTGAGCTCCCATGGGCCTGGCGGCCACAAAGGGAGGCCTGTTGAATGTGCACATAAAAAGAGAGGAGATAGGAGGCAGCTACTGTGATCTTTACGATCCTTTGATTATTCTATCAGTTAGTTAAAGCATAAATCCATCCCTCCACCTAACAAAATACTATTTTACTTCCTTTTACTCCATATTTTATCTTTTATAGCCAATAAAACATAAAAAAACCTTATGAAGGTTATGTTCTCATCAATTTTTGCACTAAATGACAATAAATTAAACAGAGGAGACTACAGCTGCAAACAGAGATGTCAGCTTCGAACTTTCTTGAGAGACAACCTCCCACTCCCGGAGCTGAGCGCTGCTCATCAGAGACCTCTCAATTAAAATGAAAGCCTGCCCGGCCTCAGAATGGCATCCCCATTCTACTTCTAGGGACTTTGTGTAGTTTCATAGTCTCTGGCCTTTTTTCCTTGTTCTGGAAATCTGCGCTAGGGTGCCAACAAATAAAAAAAAGGATGCAAAAATGAAAGGAAACATAAATACTTGTTAGGTGTGAAAAAGAAAAACCCCACTTTGCCAAATCACTTCAAGGGTGATTTCTTCCAGTTTTTATTGTAATCAGTGGTCTCCCAAACCTCCACAACAGCAAATAGTTATCAGACACATAAAGTCAAAATTTATTTGTCATTTATATAAGAGTCATTCAGCCCTAACGCTAGGGCTGAAAGGTTACATTAAATGAGTTAATAAGCACACAGCACTGGCCTGTAACAAGGACCCCACAAGTGCTGGCTACCGTTCTCATCACAAGTATTGCGGTCACTGCTGTTCTTATCATGTGCTGTTAAATGCTAGTATGTGCTACGTATTAGGAATGCAACAACAAGCAGAATAGATGTGTTTCTTCCCTTCTCAGGAAACTCATAGGCTAGTGGTAGAGACAGACATCAACCAAATAATCACACAAACAAATGTAAGTTACAAACTGTTACAGTTAAGACATAACCCATGTATCCAGGGGGGACCTAGGAAAAGCCCAGAGAAGTGTCATGTCATTATATGATTTTGAAACCTCTGGGATATATCATTTGAACTGAATCAGGAATCTTCTGTATTACTATGTAAGTTCCAAATAGGAAGCAGCCAAAAGACTTGTAAACAAATATTCACATTTCATTATTATATCTCAGTATCAGAAACATTTTTCACAATTGTCACAGCTCTTATTCCGTTGCTGTAACAAAATACCTGAGACCAAGTGATTTGTAAAGAGTAGAGGTTTTAGCTACACTTCTGAAGGTTGGAAACCCCAAGAGCATGGCGTCAGTATCTGGTGAGAGCCTTCTTATGGCATTGTAACTGGTGGGGGGGGGCATCATATAATGCCACACAGCAATGTTACTAGCCCTGGTCTCTCTTCTGCTTATAATGCCACTCACTAATGCCATCATGGGCTCGTAGTCTACCCTCATGACCTCATGCAACCTTAATTACTTCCCAAAGTCCCCACATCCAAATACCATGGTCTCCTAATGAGACAAGATCCAAACTCACAACAATTGAGTACATATAAATTTGGGGATTAAGTATCCAACACATGAAATTTTAGGGGACACAGCCGGGCATGGTGGCGCATGTTTGTAATCCCAGTACTTTGGGAGGCAGAGACCGGAGGATCCGGGTTCACGGCCAGCCTCAGCCTCAGCGCTCTCTCTCTCTCTCTCCCTGTCTCTCTCTCTCTCTCCCTGTCTCTCTCTCTGTCTCTCTCTCTCTACCTAGTGAGGCCCTCCGCAACTTTATGAGACCCAGTTTCAAAATAAAGTATAAAAAAATAGGGCCGGGGGTGTAGCGCGGAGGTAGAACGCCCCTGGGTTCAATCCCTGGTACCACAAAAAAAAAAATTTAGGGGACACATTCAAACCCTAGCACCAATTTTTGCGGATTAAAACGTTTTTTTTTTAATATTGTTAACATTTCCAAATCCAGAAACTGGGATTTTCTTAGACACAAGCCTATGGGCAAATATATTCAATGAATCTTCCAGGAATTTTCTCAGAACTTTATGAATAACTGTCAAAATCAAGGTAGGGCTTATCTTTAAGTCTACTATGCAGTTCACTTTCTTGAACTTTAATGGCTAGTTCCAGATAATACAAATTGTTTTATTAAAAATATTTTATTCCCTTAGCTTTTTTTAGGCTATTAAATAGATTTTCTGGTGACTTCAAGCCAAGAGCAAGCAAGAAAATAAGTGACAAGAGAATGTGAAGGCTCATTTTTTAAACAGAATCTGTTTAACAAGGAGGACTGGGGGAAGCCAGAAGGGCTCGGGGCCATGTTGACCGGCAGTCACACCCCAGAGGGCTAGAACCTCGGACCACCCCCAGCTCCTTTCCAGAGAGCATGGCAGGAGGTCTGGCTCTGGGGCCGGGACCTGCGAATGGATCCTAGATCCACCTTGGGTCAAGTAGTTTAACCTTTTTCAGAGTTAGCTTCCTGCTGGGTAAAAAAGGATACCTATCAAGAGCCGGGCGTGGTGGCGCACGCTTGTAATCCCAGTACTTTGGGAGGCAGAGACCAGAGGATCCGGGTTCGCGGCCAGCCTCAGCTCTCTCTCTCTCTCTCTCCTTAGTGAGGTCCTCCGCAACTTCATGAGACCCGGTTTCAAAATAAAGTATAAAAAATAGGGCCGGGGGCATAGCACGGAGGTAGAACGCCCCTGCGTTCAATCCCCGGTACCAAAAAAAAAAAAAAAAAAAAGGGTACCTATCTCCTAAAAAAGCAGAGAGGAGGAGTGCAGGCAGGGACTGCCCAGTGCAATGCTAGAATGGATTACACTGGCTACTCTAGCTAGGAATAGTCAAGCCTTTCAAAACCTATCCTAATGAGACAAGATCCAAAATCACAACTACATATATAAGCAAACCCAGTGTCCACTGCCCATGAATTCCCCTGGGAAGAATGACAGCTCTGTCCTAGGATTCTCCCAGGCCACAGGGGGGCTGGGAGAGTTTACAGGGGCAGATGGGGGTAAGCTCATGGCAAGCACATTTCCGCTGGGTCTTCAGGGCCTCCGTGTCCTGACTACTTCCGCCCAGGTCCACACCTCATGGAGCAATTTATCACCACAGTAGAAAATGCAGCTAAACCCAATAAGTAAAACTTTACCCTCCACAGTTATGTTTTGCATTCTATCTACACCCCTGGCCCTATTTTATTTTTTGTTTTGAAACAGGGTCTTGTTAGGTTGCTGAGAGTCTCACTAAATTGCTGAGACTGGTCTCGAACCTGTGATCCTCCTGTTTCAGCCTCCTAAGTATTGGGATTATAGGCATGCACCACCACACCTGACCCTCCACAGTTATCTGATCAAGCACTCACATGCAATTGCAGTCAATTCCTGGGTGTTTAGAACTTTAATCCGATAGGCTACTCATGAAAAAAAATGTAGACAGTCATCCAAGAGTCTTTGATTCATTCACTGGAAACATTTATCAAGTGCTTGCTCTGTGCAGAGTTTTATATATAAAGGTACATGACTTCTGGTCACAGACTTGAAGGAGGAATGCAATGCAGTTGGTACAGTGATAAAGTTATACACAAACTGTTAAAATGTTTCTCCTTTTAAGAATTTGTCCTGGGAAGTAAAATATCTAGTGCTTAAAGAAAAAAATGCTTTTCTACAATAGCTATATTACTTCATTTGACTAGCTAATTAATACATTATAAAAAGAACCATAAAATGACAACAAGCGAAAAAGAAAAGTCTTACCTATAATCTTGCTTTCTGAAATAACTCTGTTAACATTTAGCTGCACAATCTTCAGGGCTTTTAAATATATATCTATTTCTCTTTTTTTGTGTGTGTGTGTGTGTGTGTGTGGTACCAGGGATTGAACCCAGGGGCATTCTACCTCCAAGCTACTATTATATTCCCAGCCCTATTTTTTTGTTTATTTTTAAATAGGGTCTCGCTAAGTTGCGGAGAGCCTCACTAAGTAGCTGAGGCTGACCGCGAACCCGAGTCTCAACTTCCCAAGCATGCGCCACCAAGCCCGGCTAATATATATCTATTTCCAAACAAAATATGAAGTCATTTTATACATAGTATAGTAACCTGAGCTTTTCATTTGTCAACAAATATATAAATATATTTCTAGAGTACTAAACGCTCTTCTAATTTATCATATTAAATGATTGCATTGTATTCCAATATAGGTACTGTTGCAGAAATTCTCTGGAATAATTGACCCAAATGCCAAGTAGGGTAAGAAAAAAGGAAGTTTATTATACCAGCAGGCACAGAGTCAGGATAGCTCCTGAAAAGCTCTGACCTCGAGCTCCACTTGAGCTTTTATTTTATAGAACAAAGGGCAGGTGGGATTATAGAAGTTGAAACGTAGCAGTCACTGATTGGCCTGAACAAGTTTACAACCTACGTGACTTACAATCTACTTTACGACCTACGTGACTTGAGACCTACGTTATGATCTACGTGACTTACGACCTATTCTTCAGGCTGAGGCCTGGATACATGGCCTTCCTTTTTAGAAACTTTTCTACCATAGTACCATAATATCTTTACCAACTAGCCTCTGTTAGATCTTTAGACCCCTTCCTCCTTTTTTTTTTTTTGGCTATCATAAACATTATAATGTTCTTATTCACACATCTTTTCAAGCTAGTTCAATTAGTTCTCCAGAATAACTACCCAGAAATGGAACTGTCAGATCAAAGGGTATGCAATTTTTTAAGGACTTGATACCTATTACCAAACTGCCCTCCAGAAGGGTGGTAGCATTAAGTATCCTTTCCCCCATCTTCCCCCTCACTGTGTACTATCACTTTTTTACTCTTTGCATTTAGCATTTTAAAATTTTTAATGTACCCACCTTAGCTACAAATGATGTTTTGGGGAGCATCTCTTTTTAGATGTAGTTATGACACTTGCTGAAATGGGGCAGTTTTGAGCTTGGGGCGTCAGTGCTTCTCACGCTCTGCCTTGCACAGAAGTCACCTGAAGAGGATGTTAAAATGCAGATGCTCATTCGGGACTTCCAGGGTAGACTGGGAGGCTGCATTTCTGACGAGCTCCCGGTGAAGCCAATGCGGATCCGAGAATACCACTTTGCTGAACAAGGATCTTAACTGTCTTAGGTTCCTCTCAGCCCCTGAGAGAAGCCTCCATTTCCCCACCATCTTCCTCCTCCAAAGCACCGTGTGATGGGGAAATGATTCTACCTCTAACTTGTTGCATTGTCTGGTGCGGTTCACTGAGCTGCACAGGGCCTCTCTTTGCCCATCTATGAAATGGAAACTAGAGTAGCTGCTCCTTAAGACACTTCTCATCTGTAACAGCAAAGGACTGTGTCCCAAATTCCTTCTCATTAGGATAATGTTGACTACCTTCCCCCTTCACCCCCCAGGATTTACACTCAGGTGCACAATCAGAAAACAAGGTGCGAGCCGGGTGTGGTGGCGCATACTTGTAATCCCAATACTTGGGAGACGGAGAACGGAGGATCCCGGTTCGTGGCCAGCCTCAGCTACTTAGTGAGGCCCTCTGCAACTTCGTGAGACCCGGTTTCAAAATAAAGTATAAAAAATAGGGCCGGGGGTGTAGCACGGAGGTAGAACGCCCCTGGGTTCAATCCCTGGTACCGCAAAATAAGTAAATAAATAAATAAATAAATAAGAAAACAAGGTGTGAGGCCAACTAAGGCACTGACATTGTAGAAATTGATGAAAGTCACGTCCCCCCCAAAAAAGCACCTCTGAAAAGGGAACACTCCACGCCAATGGGCACGTTGCCTGGCGGTGGCTGGTTATAACGACGCACATCATTTTCTTGTCCCAAAAGGAACAGCTTCAACAAGAACCTAAGGATAATTCTCCCATTAAAGGGACAAAGAGTAGACTAAGGGAGGAGATTGACAGAAATACTGCATCTGTAAATACCTCAGCAAAGAGCCTCCGGAAGCCAGCTCTCAGAACGGGGAGTTTCAGTGTCCTCGATAATATTTCACTTGTCATGGCTACTCCCTCCTGTTCTGATGTCCCTCTTGCTTTTCTGCAACACTGAAAGATGGGCAGATGTAACTCTTAATGCCTGTGCTAACCAGAGTGGTCATCTAAAATCATGTAGCCTCTACGGACATCTTTTCTCATTTACCCACAGTATAAAGATGCTGGCATTCTAGTCTGTAAGAACCTTAAGCACACATTTTCTACCCTAGTACAAGACAAATGATAATGATCCCTCGTTCAATAAGTTATCCAATAAGACCTCAAGTGGCTGTTTAGTTCAGTTTCCTATATTTGAAAGACTGGGCCAGAAGGATGTATTTTTAGTAACATTACACTCCCCCACAGCCAGTACTAAACAACCTTTTTCTCCTGCTTCCTTCTGTTTGTTGGAAGAGAGTATAATTTATTCACAAAACCCTTTTTCCCACTTAATTTCCTTTAGCTTCTTTCAAATAACTGTGTATTTTGACTCCTAAGTGAACTTAAAAAAAAAAAAAAGCACCACACTCATTTGCTTTCTCTTCTACCTACCTGCCCTGCCCTCTTTTCCAGTGTGCCCTCACCCCCAATGTTAGGGACCTTCGGTTTCTTAAGTTAGACCAGAATGAGGCCTACTGGTCAACTAATCAAAGACATCGGCCAACCCGCCAGAACCTGAAACCAAATGACCAAAAACCCAAACAGCTGGCATCTTCCACTTTTTGAAACATTTATTCTGCCAGGCATTCCCCGGAACCCCCTCCATTCCACGAGCCTGTGGGCCCCATTTTGAGCTGTTTGCAGGCTCTTCCACTCCAATTTGAAGGTGAAGCCCCAACCAAGACACTTTCCTCTGCAGAGCTGCTCCCCTAACTCCACCCTGTCACATCGAAGCTTGTCGGTGGGACCCAAGCAATGAGATCAATAAGAAAACAAATCCCACCTTATCAGGTCTTGTTTGATCTTAAAACCACATCATCCGAGATTTCAGCTACATAACGCTGGCCCCAAACAAGGAGAGCAGAGTTTTCTTATGAAAATAAATTAGACAAGCACACAGAAGGGAAAGAAAATGGATGCGCGGCTGCTAACACGTCTGCGAGCCTTAAATGCAGCTAGTGAGCTAAGCAAGGGGCGATGGTTTCTTTTCCTGTCTTCTTTAGTCTTTCATTCTCAACTCTCGATTCTCCCTGCAGCAAAACAAATATTTTTCTTTCAACAGATATTTTTAAGGTGCGGCTTTTCAATTAGGGATGGCTTGATTTCTTTGGTATGCGGGGATTTTGTTTTCCTTGCTCAAATTATAACGTACGCTGAGGAGGGTAAGAGCAAGACCAAGGAGCTGCCTTGCTGCAATCCATCAGCTGTGATAATATCAAGATGAATATATTGTCAGGAATCTGGATGTAGCGTTTCATTTACCCTGCTCCCTCCGCTAAGAGTGGTTCCACCGGGGATTACATTATTATTCAGGCTTCTTGGACTGACTCCAAATGCAGACTGTAACTACAGTTCAAAGGGAAACTTATAAAAGGTGATAGGAAATAGACCTTCAACAGAACAGTTCTTTTTTTTTAAATTAACCTTTTCCGAGTTTAATTCCATCTTAGATATCCATAAATAGACCAGCTTTCAGGAACTAAAAACTAATCCTGTAGTAATAACACAAAGCTCGATTTCCCATTCCATATGATCATTAATATGACTTTCAAAATCACAGGAAATCTCTTCCACTTCTTAAGCTTTGTAATTCATTTCTGTACACCAACTCAAAAAATCCTCATTAATTTAGGTGGCCTTTTTGCAGTACGCGTGAGGCACGCAAATATTTGGAATTTTTACCTTAGGTCGGAGTTTAAGAAAAATTAATTTCTCATTCTCAGAAAGGATTTCTGAGCATAGAAAACTGCTTTTGTGATAGTAACATGTGTATGTTACCTATTTCACAAATAAAATTGAGTATGTGGAAAATATGAAGTTAAAATCGAAAGAAAAAAGAGAAAGGATTTTCATATTACCAGTGGGGTCTTTTTTTAAAGAAAGAAAAAAATCCTGTTATGTCCTTAACATTTTTTTTTCTTATAACCCGGTTTCAATATTCCAATCAGATGTAAAGTGAAAGAGCTTTGATTTGGGAAGAAAAAAAAAACCTTTGAACGTTGATCGACATGTGATTTGTGCAATTATTTTACCTGGATTTAACTCCGTTCTTTGAAATCACTTAAGGGACTGGGATACTGTTTCCATTGAGCAGGGTTTACAATTATCCCTAAACAAGCAAAACTTCAAAGAGCGCTCAATGGGTATTTTCCGTTCTTCATTAGAACTCGTAAATGTATAACCTGCACATAAACAAGTCACTCTACCTAATTAAATGGAATCTCTTCCTCTCTATTAAAAATTTAGAAGTGCTGCCTGGGTATAAACATGTCATCTGAAAAGGTGGGAGGGGAGACCCTCTTAATATCCGTGAATAACTAGCTGAATCTCCTTTAAGCAAAGCCACGTTAATAATAGCACAGAGGCACATAAATTATTCTAATTATTTTATTATCAGTAAAAATTGTTTCAATGTAAAGGATGCTCATTGTTGGCAATTATGCCTGCAAGTATTATCTAACTACTAGGGAAATTTGGCCCTAGTGTTTTAATTTACTTCTGAGACCATTACATAGACTTTTGCTGACTTTCTTTTTCAATTATCTGCATCCTGGAAGAGGTAATGTAGCATTTTCTCCAATGGTCGTGTCTACATTGGAGAATAGGGGTTTTACCATATTTCTAGACTTGCAATTCTTAGGAAGGTAATCCATAAAAGCTTTAGTTTAAAAATTAAATTGTTCTGAATGTTCTTTGAGTCTGTGTTGTTTTGTTCTGTTGTTAGAGTAAAAAGAAAAAGAAAAGGTTTTTAAAGTCCTTGCCTATTTTTTTGGAAACTGATGGAGGAATTATAAAGTACTTCCAGTTAATCAAAGTAGTATGACTTGTGCTCAGGACTTGCTATACAGGCTCCCAGTCTTCTAAAAAATTAATAAAGTTTGAAACAATATTTATGACATTAAGCTCTGTATCATAAAACCAACCCAAAACTGCAGCAGGTAAATGTTTGAGGAGGAAGATGTAGATTTTAGAGCTGAGGTGTTTTGTTGGAGCGCCCTCTTGTGATCCAATGTCATCCACACAATTTCCATCCCACAATTTTTTAAAGGGCACATTTGACAGCGGTGCGATTTTGATGGACAAATTGCAATTCAGGATTGAAACCTCTAGCATCTTGTTGGATTTTGAATCCTAACCTCTTCTCCAAAAACACCTTCAAAAATCACTCACTCCAGCCAACAGGAATGAATAAGAGTTTTTAAATGTAGGTGAACTCTTAAAATACACCTGCAAAAATTAAACGTGAATGCAAGGCAATGCTCCTTAGTGATTTGAGAACAGAAAAAGTCTTCCTTCTGAAGTGCCACCTGTCCCCACATGTCATGTCCTTAAGCTGGTCACAGGAAGGATGGTCCCCTTCCCTAGCATCAGCACCACTGTCCGATACAAACAACGTGATGATGTAGCAGCTGCAGGCAGGCTGGACAACGTCGCCCAACACACCTGGGATTTCTTAAAGTGCTGTGATGTCGAGCACACCCACCTGCAAGGAGAATATCTATCCCCAGTGGAGAGCCAGCAGCCTCAGTCCTTGAGTGGAAGCGCGTGGGGCTTTTCTCTGATCCCTTCTCTCACAGGGATGTGGGAATTCAACGTGAGGAAAAAATCACAAAGGAAGTCATGTTCAAGTGTGTCCATAATTTGACAACCATGAACCAGAAAACTCTACCCAGAATACTCACTAGAAATAAGGATCTTTGTGGCAATTCCTGCCTTTGACTAGAAAATATGGATTAACAAGAAGAGGTAAATGAATACTTCTCTTCGACACATCTAATTTTAGGTTTTGAAGGGACTCTGCAGATTATAGCTTTCAAACTTGTCATTTTATAGATTAAAAAAAAACAAACCCAAAGCCCGATGGTAGTTCAGGGTTTGTCTAAGGGCTCACAATAAAAAGCAGCAAACTAGCCTGGTGCGGTGTCACATGCCTGGAATCCTAGTATTTGGGAGGCTGAGACAGGAGGCTTGCAGGTTCAAGACCAGTCTTAGCAACTTAGTGAGACCCTCAGCAACTTAGCAAGATCCTGTTTCAAAATAAAAAGGGCAGGAGGTGTAGCTCAGAGGTAGAATGGCCCTGGGTTCCATCCCCAGTAGAAAGAAAGAATGATAGGAAGAAGGAAGGAAGGAAGGAAGGAAGGAAGGAAGGAAGGAAGGAAGGGAAGGAAGGAAGGAAGGAAGGGAAGGAAGCTGGGGTTAACAGGGAATGTCTCAGCCATAGCTCACTTGGCCCATCCCTCCATCTTGCCAAAGAGCTTTCTGGCATCTGATTCCCCACACCGGCCTGTTGCCCACTATCTGGCTCAGTAACCCCCATACTGCTTCTAAAACTTCTGTCCTGCCGCTCATTGGGCCATCCTCGTTCTTTCCTCATAATGATAAATAAGAGATGCCATGTTCTTTAAGATAAGACTAACACCACTCAAAAGCCACGACTACCCTCAATGCAACACTGAATATAAGCATCCTTCATGGAAACTTCTAGAATTCCCATCCCGTATGTGTTAATGCACCATAGACTTGTCAGCCACAATTCTTAAACAAGTAGAAAATATGTAAAGGAAGTGATAATGTGATTTTTGTTGTTATTACAATTGACAGTTTTACTACTCTTCAATGCCTGACTTTATGACTATTAGGAAGTAACTTTTAGTCATTTATGAAAATAAAAGCCATTAAACTTATTCATTGTAGGGGAAAAAAGCCTGAAGAAATGCCCTTGATCAGTGGCCCTAACCTCTTCAGCTGATCAGTCACTTATGAGTATGCACATAGACACAGCAGTTGTCTCTACCTGGAGCCCTATGCCTGTGGTAGTTGTCAATATCCCCAGAAGATGGCACTCGTCTTTGTTTTTGTTTTTTGTCTTTTTTTATGCTTTTACTGATCCATTATAGTCTCACATCATAATGTAAATCATGTTGACAGTGACATACAGGCACACAGCACTTGGTGCCCCCACCCCGTCTGCCTCCCTATCCTCCCTTCCCCATACAGAGTACCGAGATTGACGCTGGTATATTCACATATGTACACATAGTCGATGGTAGTAATTCCATTAATGAACCTCACTCTTCCCCCTCCCCTTCCCCTAGACCACCTTCCTGGCTCCACTGAGGCTTCTCCTTCATTATCTGAAGTCCGCATATTAGAGAAAACATATGACCCTTCACTTTCTGGGACTGGCTAATCTCACTTAGCATAATGTTCTCCAGGTCCTTCCATTTTCTTACAAATGACATAATTTTGTTCTTCTTTATTGCTGAGTAGAATTCTATTGTGTGGATATCCCATAGTTTTGTAATCCACTCATCTGTTGATGGACACTTGGGTTGGTTCCATAATTTGGCTATTGTGAATTGTGCTGCTATGGACATGGGTGTGCATAGATTACTGTAGTTCTCTGGTTTCAGCCCCTTTGGAAAGATACCCAGGAGTGATATAGCCGGGTCATATGGTGGATCCATTCCCAGTTTTTCATCTTTGTTTTTAATCCACCTTTTATTCGAAGTGATTTCCACAGTCTCCAAATAAACACAAATTGTGAAATATGTAGATGATTTCATATACCATCATGTTGAATGTTGTAACCAGCACCACAGTTATAAAAATCTGCCCCCACTTCCCTGAGGACGAGGTATGTGAATGGGAGAGAGAGCTCTGCCTAGCTCCCCAAGGTTCTGCTGAGGGGAGCTGACAGTGCTCTTAGAGAACACGAGGCCGTAGGAGCAAGACAGTACCGGGGATTGAACGCAGGGGCGTTCTACCTCCGCACTACGCCCCCGGCCCTATTTTTTATACTTTATTTTGAAACCGGGTCTCACGAAGTTGCAGAGGGCCTCACTAAGTAGAGAGAGAGAGAGAGAGAGAGACAGGGAGAGAGAGAGAGAGAGAGAGAGAGAGAGAGAGAGAGAGAGAGAGCTGAGGCTGGCTGCGAACCCGGATCCTCCAGTCTCCGCCTCCCAAAGTACTGGGATTACAAGCGTGCGCCACCACGCCCGGCCCAAATTGCTCTCTTGAAGGGCTTCACTATGTGCCACTGGAATGACATATTTGCTGCTCCTCTGTAGCAGGCAGCGACACCATCTTACTCGGTGGGAAGATGGGTAGAAAGAGAACAGCGCACAGAGATCCATCAGAAAGCCTCACTGCCCGGGCTGATGCTCACACTTGCTTCCACAGCACTCCAGCTCCACAAACTGGACAGAAATATCTTGTTAATGAAAAATTAATGTTATCTTTTCCATGTATGGTTCAGGAACAATTGGATACCCATATTCAAAAAGAGGAATCTACACCATGTGTGGTGGTGCACTCCTTTAATCCCAGTACTTGGGAGGCTGAGACAGGAGGATTGCAGATTCAAAATCAGCCTCAGCAATTTAGCAAGGCCCTCTACAACTTTGTGAGACTCTACTTCAAAGTAAAAAATAAAATAGGGCCGAGCATGGTGGCGCACACTTGTAATCCCAGTACTTGGGAGGCTGAGACAGGAGGATCCGGGTTCGAGGCCAGCCTCAGCTTCTTAGTGAGGCCTCTGCAACTTCGTGAGACCCTGTTTCAAAATAAAGAATAAAAAAAAATAGGGCTGGGGGTGTAGCT
>PVJS01028953.1:0-25142 GCA_004027185.1 Glis glis
AGGCCCTCCGCAACTTCGTGAGACCCGGTTTCAAAATAAAGTATAAAAAATAGGGCCAGGGGTGTAGCACAGAGGTAGAATGCCCCTGGGTTTAATCCCCGGTACCTCAAAAAAAACAAACAAACAATAAAATGTAGCATATACATACAATGGAATATTATTCAACCAAAAAAGGAAGAAAATTCTGTCATTTTCAACAATGTAAAAAAAGAGAATCAAAATCATCTTGAGTAATACATTAATCACATCAGTCAATTAGTATGTTTATTATTTTGTCCATTATTGAAATAAGTGCATGCTTCATCATAGGTAAATTAAAAATTTTAATATATGAAATCTAGTTGCATTGCAAGTAATAGTTCAGAACAGCAAACTATTACCAAAAAGTCTAGTCCTGCCTTCTTTCGCTGTCTCTCTTATAAATAAAGTTTTATTGGAACATAGGCATATGTACTCATTTACATACTATCTAGAATTATATTTACAGTGGCATATTTGTGTAGTTTTGACAGGACTGTGTGTCCCTTGAAGCCTGAAATATTTACTATCCCATCCTTTTCAGATAAAGTTTGCTTGACCCTATTTTAAAAGCAGTGAGTAAAAGCAGCTGATGTCTGAAGACTTGCCTCAGGTCTCACAGATAGGCAGTTTCAGATTGGCTACAAATTCATTTAACAGCTTTTATGCCTGCTCAGAGGACATGAGGCTTAGAGCCAGAAAGACATAGATTGAAATCTTTGTTCTCTTTGCTGACTGTGAGATCTTAGACAATGACGTAAAGTCAGAACTGTAGATTCCTCACCAGACGAGTGGGCTTAATAGTGATGTACTTCCTGGGTCAAGGAATTTAATGAATTAACACGCATGTAGTACCTAAACACACTACAATGTGGTAGTTTGTCTGGCTTGGATTCATTCTCTGGGAAAGACAGGACCTTGTAGCTCCAGGATTGTGCATGCCTGCCACTTGAGATTAAAGAAGAGCTTGTTCTCTTTCCCAGCATCATTTCAGATTCTTATAAAGGATCCTGGTTGGCTGATCTCAGTTCATGGACCCACTTCTGGACCAATCATAGCCCTCCCGGGACCTCGTGGCCTGACACAGGGGCATTTCCCATCAGAAAGAAATTCAGCCAAAAGTGACATGTCCACAGCATTGTTTTTAGTTTTGACCTCATCATCTGACTTTTTTTTTACCCAATCTTTTCACATAGTCCAGCTAGAGATAAACTTTTTCAAAGGGTGAGGCCTAGAGCATGTGTAGACCTGTTCTATGTGGCCAGTGATGCAGGCTTAAGGAGCTGAAAGATTCCTTTCATAGCATCCATAGCAGCAACAGCAGCAGCTTATAGAGTTCCTATGATGTTTAGAATTCTGTGAGAGAACAGTCTCTGAGACTCTTGACTTTTCCTCTTCCTTGATAAACAGTAGGGGTGATTTTCACATAGCTAACACACCCCTACATACACACCTCGGGTTGTACAAAATTCCCTGTAAGCTGGCTCTATCAACTTTCTCTTCCGCTAAGAAAGCATATAGGTATGCAAGTGAAAATTGACACCATTACAGATGACCTTGAATCTGCCTCAGAAAAAAAAACATAAAGTGCTAGCTAACTTGAACATTTTATTACAATTTAAAGAATTACTAATGACGTAGCTCATCACTGATCTTCATACCCTGGGGACCTGCTTCATGACAGTTAAAAAACACTGCCCTGGAAGAACTTGGAGTCACCTTAGGGTGAGGGGAAAGATGTGTAAAATTAGTGATGGTACAGGTAGCATAGGAGTGCCTACAAAATCCAGTTGGTATCTGGAACAGTTGAATGTGTAAGATATCCCACAGATAAAGGATTCTTGTGTTTGTGGACCTGCATCAGTCAATAAATCTCTGGTTACAAGAAATAGAAACCCCTACCATTTAGCTTAAGTGAAAAAGTGCCACTATTTTAAGGATAGAATGGTATCGTATAGTCCTCAGCTACCTAAAGTAATACCTGCACATCTTAGGTGCATAGTAAATCTTCGTTGAATAAATGAATGATCCTAACCAGTCATTGGCAACCCACGCCTTATTCTATCTCTAGCTCTTGTCTTTGCTTCTCTGGTCATGCATCCTTTTTCCCTTTTCATCCCTGCAGCCAGTTTCTTTGCTGCTTAGACCATGCGGCAGCAATGGCTCCTGAGTACACCTGGTCCAGTGTTAGCCTGTGATGCAACTGACGTGACTTCCACAATCCTAACTTTACATTCTAGGAGAGAGAGAATGTGATTATCCCAGTGTGAGTGGGTGGTCCAGCCTTGGGAAATCACCTGTGACACAAGGTGGCCAATAGCCTTTATCTGGGATCCTGTAGTTCTAGGGTGAAGGTATGGGGAACATTCTCAGATGCAAAGAAATTTATTATAAACTGGGAAGGTACCTAAAAGTGTCCACTATAGTCCCCATTAGATAGATGAAATTTTAAAAACACCAAAGCCACCTGTCCCCATATAACTTGCAGTGGGACAGGGTCTTGTGGGGACTGGTGGTTGAAGCTGGAGTCAGAATAGTTCAGCCTCCTGGTGTTGAGTAGAACTTCAACCCTATACTTCTTCTGCGGTTATTATCAGTCAGACTCCAAGCCAGCCAAGAGAACACAGAATTGCCATTTAAGAAAGTGTCAATTTGAAGCATCCTCATTTTCATGATAGCAGCTAGTTGGTGTTGAATAATAATGGGATTCTATTCCTGGACTTCACGATTGCATCTCTGAGCAAATGCAGAGCAGGTCTTGGCAGGTATGTCTACATAGGATCAGCAATGCAAGGCACTTCTTTCTGCAAAAGCAGTGCAGCTGATGTGAGTGACGTTTTTAGGCTGTTTGTACTGAGCGTATTAATGTTTTAATGTGGAATATATCATGCATTACTCTTGAGAGGTGACTTGGTTTGGTAGAAAGTGTCAGGTTTACAGTCTTCTTAGGCCACTTCCTGCCTCTGAAATATCAGGCAAGTTCCTTAACCTTTTTGAGTTTTAGTTTTGTCATTTGCAAAATGGAGACAATGTCGTTTGGGTAGGAAAAATATATAAATACATGTCTTCCTTTATGATACATATAAAAAAAATTCCGTATGGGTTAACAAGCTAATATGCTAGAACAAAACTTTAAGATTTCAGAAAGCAATACAGGAAAAAGGCTTTGTTAAGCATAACATTAAGTATCTCTCAGTATAAAACTTGACTATGAACAGAGTTAAACATAAGTGACACTGTGGAAGAAGACAAGTGTGAAATATAAAGCAGGCATTGAGTTAATATCTATGACATGTTCAAAAAAACAAATATAACAAAATCAACTCTCTAGATGAATAGCATAAATGACTAAATAGGCAATTCAGAGAAGAATTTTATGTAACAATAAAGTCAGAAAGATGCAACTTCATTGTTGAATCAACTTCATTTTAAAATGGGATTCTTTTGCATAGAATTAGCAAAATTTTAAAAAACATTAAAATATTTGGTGCTGACAAATATTTTGGGGGGAAATGAGCACTTTCGTGCACTGTTAGTAGCAATATTTTTATTAAAGCTTATTTTAAAGTTTTTTGGCATTAATTCCATGATATAAAATGTGTGTATATCCTTTAACCCAGCAATTCCACTTCTAGAAATCCACCAACAATTTTTCAGTTATGCACAGTGATGTATATACAAGGATTCTTACTTCAGTTTATTGTAGAGAAAAAAATTACCAGCAGTATACATCAATAAGAAAGTAGTTAAATTATGACACATCCATTAGAGTGAAAAATTGGAAATAAACCAATGTCCATCAATAAGGGGGTAGCTGAATCAACAGTGGTATGTCCATTCAGTAGAATATCATGCAGAGACTTAAGTAATGTTGACTCACAAATCATACTGTCGAAAGCTCTCCAAGACCTATTTTTAAAAGAAAAAATTGAATCATAGAATAAAAATATAGTATGATTCAGTTATATAAAGAAATACTGTTATCTGTGTACACATTTTTAAATATAGAAAAAGGACAACAATGATGTGCACCAAATTTGACAATATTGGTCTTTGTGGAACAGATAGATTGTGGGTGAAGGATGACATTACAGTTTTCCATATTAATTTATTTTAGATGAAGCTATGTTAATATGCTTCTTTTGATAAATAATTCTTAAATGATCTTAATGTGAGGGTAAAATGTTAAATGCATGACACTTGGGAAAATGTTTGGCACCTAATATGTTCCTGCATATATTATTTTAATGTATTTCCTTACTTTAATCCTGTCCTAGAATGGATAAAAATTGTTGAATTAAGTAATATTTATTTGAGTCAGGCGTGGTGGCTCATGCCTGTAATCCCACTACAAAGGGTCACATGTTTGGGGACAGCCTCAGCAACTCAGTGGGACTCTCAGCAACCTAGCAAGACCCTGTTTCTAAACAAACAAATATACATACGTACATACATACATAAGAGGCTGGGGGTATAGCTCGGAGGTAGAATGCCTCCGAGTACAATCCTGATTCCACAAAAAGAAAAAGGAAAATACTTATTTGGTGCCTACGGTATGTTCTGGGAAGAACTGGACTGTCAGGATCTTCCATTATACCTCTGAAGATAAGATATTCTTGAAGTGTGAATTTGCAAAGGAAAATTACTGATGTTAAATGAATGGTACAAATACAAATCACCTGGGTACTTGGAAAGGGTGCAGGTTGGGCACAGAATACCTGAAGAGTCTGGAGTGAGTGCGGCCTCTTAGACCCGTGCAGTGTTTCTCTGCTTAAACATGTGCAGACAGCTGCCTGATGAGTTTGCAAAGGTCCAGCATGGGGTCAGTTCAAAGAACAAGTCATGGGAAGGTTGGAATTAAAATCGATGGTTGGGAGTAGGAAAAGTTTGGGAAGAGATAGAGCAGTGTGCTAGGTACTCTTAGCATGGGGGATGGGGGCAGCGAAGGCTGACAAAGTGCTGGCATTAATAAAGGCGTAAGCCATGGCAAGTATACAAGAATCAATAGTTTTCCCTCTCTTTTAGCAAAATGATCTAGAAATGGAAATGAGCAACTACATTGCATGCACAGTTAGAATCTGCACTTCACCTGCATGCTGTGGGCTGCTAAACCTGGGAACAATCTGATCAGGCTTGCATTTCGAAAGGAATCCTTTGGCAGCTCTGAAGAAGATAGTTTGGCACATGTTGGTCCTGGAAGTACAGAGACCAATTATGTGGTTCCTGAAATGATCCAGGCAGAAATGTTGTGGCTTGAAGCCATGGCAGTGGCAGTGAGAATGGAAAGAAGGGAAGAATCTAAGATAGCAGATTAAAAGAATAAAAGATTCACAGTTAACCGATTAAAAGGGAGGGAGGGGGAGAGTCACATGTGAGTCCCTAGGCTCCCGTCAAGAGCCTGGGTTATGGGGGTGTTGTCCAATGAATAGGATTGCAGAACAACAAATAGGTTCCCTATGGGCATGAGGGGCACCCTCAGTTTGGACACATAGCTTGTACAGAACATGTAAGAGTATTTGGCAGGCAGGTGATTATATGGGTTCAGAGATTAGAGCAAAGGATGCATTTGACGAAGACATTTGGATGTATCAGCAGGTTTGATGTGCCTAGTGCAATTACCAGACCAATGTTTCTTTCCACAGGAAACTAATTCTCAAATGCCTGATGTATAGAATGTTTTCCTTTTTAGCTTTCCAGATCAATATACCTCTTCCTTTCTCTGCTTTGCCTCATGCCTCAGAAGGTTCTTCTCTATCAAGGCTTCCTTGCCCTTTGACCTAAAATTGCTTTTGACCTTGACCTGATATTCAGGCTCCTGCCTGGCTGTCTCCTCTTGTATCCATAGCTACTGTGCACCTTCTCACCTGTCCCTTTCAGCCTGGGAGTATGAATAACCCTTTGCTGGTGGCCCACTTTACCTCATCCCTACCAGCACCTTTCTAAGTAGTCTCTTTATTAAATTCCTCCTCATCACCCCATTTGATGTGCTATTTCCTGCTTGTTGTACCTAGGCAGTGATTTGGCTATGTCACAATCACCTGGGCTTTTGACTAACAATACAGATCTCTGGGCTTCATCCTAGAGCTGATAAAAGGTAATTTCCAGGGGTGAAACCACCTTGACAACATCTCCAGTGACTCTGATCTGTAGCCAGGTTGGTGAGCCTTTCCTGGTTTTCTTGGTGACCCTTCAGAGACTCGTTAATATCATGAGCCAGATGGCCAAGGTTGATGAGCCCTGTCATTTGCTGTTATATGACCTTTGGTAAAATTATTTAGCTGTCTAAACTTCAGGATCCATAAATGCAAAGGGAGTTAATAGTTGTTCAGAGGCTTAAATGAGGAAATCCATGTAAAACAGCAGGATGCTAATAAGCTTCCAGTAACTGTTATTTATTATCTATTGATAGTATTCATTTAATCTCCACACACTCAAATTTTGCCAGCTTAGAATAAATAAGACTTGGTCCCTGTATTCAGCCTTGTGAAGGACACAGAGACGTAAAACAATTACAAGAAAATTCTTCAGTATTTATAAACGTCTAATTTATGAACTTTCGCAGGTGTCAACAAAGCTGGGTGACAAATATGTGGGTCAGCTCTGTTCTCAATCTATGTGGGGCAGAGATAACAGTTGTGCCTACAGTGTTCCTATGAATATATGAACCAGTGGATTTATAAACCTGTTATGGTTTGGATTTGTAATACATCCCCAAAAGCTCATGTGTTGAAGCCTGGTCTCCAATGCACTCGCTCTCGCTCTCTCTCTCATCTCTGCTTCCCAGCTGCCATGAGTTGAGCAGCTTTTTTCCACCATGCCCTGCCACCATGATGCTCCTGCCTTGGAGCCAACCAACCATGGACTGATCCTCTAAAACTGAGTCAAAATAAATCTTTCCTCTCTAAGTTGTTCTTATTAGGTGTATTGGTCACAGTGACACAAAACTGACTGATACAAAACCTAACTGCATAGAGATTTTTTTCCCATGAGAACTGCTTTAGGAGTATAGAAAAGGTTCAGAAAAGTAGGGGAAGTTAGAGGCATTTGTGCTATGTCACATTTCACGCTTGTCCTACCATTGGAGAAGGATGCAAGGACACATTTCAGTCATAGGAAATGGCATATGAGGTTCATGGAACATGAAAAATGTAGAATCACTGAGAACGGGCACATACAACATTAGATGTGCCTAATGAACTTTTGGATTATTCTTCCCTTCAACTAATAGTTATTGAGCTTCTGCTGTGGGCTAGGAACTGCTTTGGGTACTATAGACAAAGATACAAATTAGTGTCTGTTCTACAGGTACATAATTCTAGGAGAACTTTTAGGGAATGAACAAAGAAACAACTATATAACTTGAAATTATATTACAGAGGGTACAAGTGGTGTAGGGCACAGTAGGTGGATGGGGGAATAATACAGAGTATCCAAGGAACATTTGGTCAGGGATTTGAATGGCATGCAGGATGTAGCCAAGTGGATATCCTGGGGAAATTATTCCAACAGAAGGAATACCACAAACATCTTGAGGTGGAGCTTGCTTTCTATGCTGGAGAAATAGCAGGAGTCTATGTGGCTTCAGCAGAAAGAAAGGGAGAATGGTAGGAGACAAGATCAGAGAATGGAGAAGGGGTTGCAGCTCATGTACCGCCCGGGGGGAGGACTGGACCTATGTTTGCCTTAACTCTGAGCCAGGCAGTAAAGCATCATTGGGCTGCGATATCATCTGACTTCGCATTTATGAAGGCTCACTCTGACTGTGTGTTGAGAATGGACTACCGGGACAAGAGGGAAGCAAGAATCCCTCTTAGGAAGCTTTTTTCATCATCCAGGGGACAGAGAGTGATGGACCAGCCTGGGAGCCATGGGGGAGGGTGGGGGCAGATACTTTATGTATTTTGAAGGTGAAGCCCATGTGTTTCCATGTTGGATTGCTTATGGGCATGCACACGAGTGATAAGAAGCAGTTAAGATTGACTCAAGGTTTTTGGCCTGAGCACTTGAAAGATCCTAGCTATTAACTGTGTCAAGGAACTGCAGGAAGAATAGGGCTGCCATGTGAGAATGGAAATCTAGAATTCTCTTAGATATTTTCAGCTAGAGGTGTTGAGTAGCCAGCTAGATGGATAAGCCTGAGGTTCAGAGGAGAAGTCCAGGCTACAGTAAAAATTTGAGAAGCTGGGTGGGCTTCCTTAGGGACTGATGCCTGGGTCCCATGTTTAGCAACCAGGGGGCTTAGAAGGAAGCAGTGAGGAGTCTCTGACGGGGCAGCAGTGAAGTAGGAGGGAAAGGCGGGTGACTCACATCCTAGATGCTAAAACAAGAAAGCGTTTCTAGGAGGGATGGGAGAACACATGTTCCCGATGTGTCAAGTGTGGCTGTGAAGAGACCCTAGGATACAGCAGTGTGAGTCACTAGTGACCATGGAGAGCTACCTCTGTGGAGTGCTGGAGTTAAAAAGTCTGCGAGGCATGGGGTCCTGATAGAGCAGGCCAGGTGGGTTCAGAGAACAAGAGCAAAGACAAGACTTTCCAGGCTCTTTGTAAAGCAGGGAGGGATGGAATGGGAGCTGGGATGCGACTTGGGTGAATTTTTTTTTTTTAAGGATGAGAGATCTAAAAGATGTTTGTATGCTGATGGAATGGTCCCATAGAGAGGGAGATTGGCATGGGGAAAGAGTGGACATGAATTGGAAAGTTTGATGTAAAGGAGCCCCCACGGTTACAAGGGAAGGAAGAAGGCAAAGAGAATGGGCCCAGAGACAAGGCAGGTAGGTGGTGGTGGTGGTGAGAGGATTAGGAAGATCTGTTCTGATGTCTCCTCTTGTCTCAGAAATAAGAATTGGAGTTTCAACAGGGCGGATGGAGAGTGCATGTTGAAGAGGAGTGGGCAAGTGGTTGGATTAGGGACAGGTTGTGGAGAAACTGGAACACTTAGTTCCTCCTGAGTTACTGGCCCTGAATTTCAAGGGAGACTAGGCAGCAGGATTATATAGTATTCTATGAGCTCTTCCAGCTGGGCATCTATAGATATTGAGTGGAGTGAACTGAATTTATATAAGATTGGGGTTTACATACCAAGCAGATATGTTGACAAATACAAGAGAGGCAAGGTGTGCCACTTAAGTTTAGCTTTATTCTGTAGGCACTGGGAGTGATCTATGGCTACATATGTGTTTGCAAAGATTAACACGGTAGCGATGTCAAGGGGGAAGGGTTGTACACTGGTCCAGTAGATGATGAGAGCTAATTTCTAATTGCATTTGTTTTAGCCACATTGATCCCTGCATTCTAGTTTACAGACTATTCCAAGTCTGGACCTATCATCAGTGGACTTGTATTTTTTTTGTCCACAAGCAAATAATAACTTCCATTTTCACAGGAGGAGGAACCCCTCCTCTGTCCCCCTCCCCGCAGACTTTAATAAACCATGTGCCCAGTCAGCAGTCTCTGAAAGGTTTGTGACTCCCAGAGCTAATTTTAAAACTTCTGCACATCACATTGCACACATGTTATACACTGCTTTGGTTCAACTGGGCTAACTATTTTCAGGTATAAAATGTTTTATGAGTTAGATATATATCTAAAAAGTACATTTTGTAAAGCCCAATAAAATTGCATTTTCAGCTAGAGAAATATCAAATATTGGAGTGACCCCCAAGGACCAAAACAGCCAAGAACATTGTGTATTTTATTAAGTAGAGAGATCTAAACAAAATCCATCGTGTGGATATGTATAAAATGTCTTTACACCAGAATAATCTGCCTTACAGTCTCGTCTTGGGATGGCCCTAATATGGTTACTTGCTTACGCCCTCAGGAACAACTCCATATTTTTGTTTGTTTTGTTTTAAACTCATGTAAATAAAAGAAAAAAAAACCCTTTCAGTTCTTGTTCTATTAAACTGTTGGGTTTGTTAGGTAAATTTCATGTCTGATGATACATTTGTTTCTTCGGGTAGCAAATTAGGAAAGATATGCTAACAAGTTTACAATTAAATTGTTGATTTGATTCCTTAATCTGGAATTGTCACCACTGAGTTTACAGCAACTTTGTGAGAATATGTCTTTTGTGAAATAATTCTTTTCTGTTTGTTTGTTTGTTTGATTTGTTTTCTTTTTAAATGCATTGCTGGGGATTGAACCCAGGGCTCTCTACATGCTAGGCAAGCACACTACCATTGAGTCACCTCCTCAGTCCTCCTGTTTCTTTTTGATGGTAACTTTCAATTAAGGTCATGTTTGCTGATGAAATGTGATTGTTTAATATTGAACTTTGCACCTGTCTTTCTGTCTGGGTATTCATTTTTAATTTAGTTTGGCACATGAATTTCTGTTACTATAAACCTGGCATTGATATGCTCAAGTCCCAAATTACTGCTAAAAATACCTCTTCCCTGCCCAACAAGCCATTGGGTGTGACCTCAACAGACCGAAGTGAAATCCAGTTGGATGATGCACTTGGATTCTCTCTAGTTCATCCTATCTCTTGCTCTCATTTGCTTTCTTTCTTTCCACCCTCCCCCATGTGCATGTGTTTGTGTGTGTGTGTGTGTGTGTGTGTGTGTGTGTGTGTGTGTGTATGTAACTTAGACAATGGATGATATTTTACAAAACAGTTACCCAGTACTGGATGCTACACAATTCTCATCTCCAATTTGGGGACTACTAGACAAACTGTGGTATGTTTATCACCATATGGGCTAGAGAACTTGTTCATTAACTAGTACTTCCTTAGCAAAATATGCTTTCTGTTGACAAATGTGTACACTAACTCACTGTAAGAATCCTTATTGAGTAATCCAGTGTGAATTTGGAAAGCTAGGCAAAAACATCCCCCCCGCACAGTGAAGGGAGAAAGCTTAGCTTTTGCATTTGCTCTATATCCTCTGAGTCTGGCCAACAAAATGAGGTGGCTACAGGGCTATGCCATTTAATTACCTGGGAAAAAGAAGCTAATGAATTCTTGGCCTTATCACTTAGCATTATTATGGTAATAATAATAATAGAAACCTAAAGGAAAATAAGGGACTGGTTAGAGATCATCAGCACAGCCCAAACCGTCTTGGATGAAGCCTGAATGTGTGTATTAAGCATCGAAAGCGCTGAAGGTCACACATCAGTCACTCCAGCCATACCTGTGCATATCTGGTAGTATAACACTATCAGCAACGGCATTGTCAAATATGCAGGCAGCTGGAGGATAAATATGGAAGTAGTGTGAAAGGTAAAAGCAAGGATGGAAGAATAAATGACAGGGAGCACTTATCTCTCAATAAGAGAAATGATTTCAAATGTACCCTCCTTCAGGCCAGCTCTGACAGGACTCTAATACAAAATCCTGTGCATAACATAGCCAGCATCTGAGAGTGAGAGACCCCGGGCTCAGCCACCTCCGCTCAGCAAAGGGATGAAGGAAATAGACATGGCAGCCGGTGTTAAAGGAGCTTAGCTCAAAGGGAGGATCAGGGGAAATGTGACAGAGAGTGAGTGCTGGGTAGAGATAACAGCTGCATGATGGATGTTTAGAAATGTGTGAAGAATTGGTCAATGCAGAAATAGAATGGAGAGGGGGAAACACTACAATTTTTAGATCAGCATGCACAAGGATGCTAGTGTAGACTAAGGGAAAGAATCAGGCAGGCATTCTCACAGACAAAATTTAGATGGCATGAAGAAAGCAAAATTATACATATATATTTAATATACATTTTAATTGTAAATCTACACAGAGTCCAACCAATTTTTAGTGCCTGGGCAAATACAGATTGACGACACTGACGGCAAATCCGTGCTACATAATGGGTTTACCCTTGTCCTAATTATTTTTTATGGATCGCTACCCAGAGTGGATATAAAAAAGAATGGCTTTAACCTTTCTCTCGAGCTGATTGGAGTTTTACTATCTTTTTGCTCTTCTCCTTTCTAAATCAATGAAAAAAGTTTGTGTAAGAAACAGAAAATTGAGCCACTCTGACCTTTTGATATTTGGATAAAGCAAAAATGCAAGTGATTGTTTTTAGACATCTTATTGGTGAGTCTCCCAGAAGAGAAACAGCCACTTGTGTTTTTCTGATTACTTTTCCGGGCCGCCTAGTCCTTTCTCTCTTAATAATTTACCATTGAGAGCCTGTATCTACACAGATGGCTTACATGTTTTCAGAAACCGTTAATTCATGTACATGCCTTGGACTAAATGTGTCAGTATCTAGATTCTGCTGAGCATTTATTTTTTAAGTTATTTTTTTCTTCTTTTGCCCTCATTCTAATAGTGTGGAGAAAAATTGACTTGTGTTGTATTAGGGGCTCTTTCTTTCCCTGACAATAGTAATGGCTATGTTTTGAAGTATTTCACACGCATGTAGTGTGATCTCTTCCCGTGCCTGCTAGTTTAGACATCCCAGGTGCAAGCATGTTCAGGTAGACATCTAAATGATTTAATCCACTACATTTTTTGTAAAGGCAAGAATTTGAAGATAGATATTCCAGCATAACATATTTCATAAGGTAACTAAATCATTACTGTTAAGAAGTTATTTAGTTTAGAGAATAAACCAAGTAAGTTATACAAGGAATGAACTCACCATCTCCTTCCTCAATTCCCCTCCTGGTTCTGTAGGGCCTTCCCTAGAGTATTTTCTAGTGTGGAACCACAAAAAGCTCTTTCATATTGCTGACAATTACCTGAAATTATCAGTAATCATACAAGAGGCAATTACAACTTATGGAAGCACCAACATAATTATTACTTTTTTTTCAACACAGAACTTAAATGTGCTCTAATAGCTTGAACCCAAATGATGTTGCTGTGGCTTTGTTAGTCAAATTATCTAGAATATGCAGACTGGATGTTAAATCGCTTTTTAGTTGTGACCAGTAAAAGCAAGTTCTGATTTTAAAAGTCTGCAGTTCTAGACAGTCCACAGAAATCCTTTTCCTTTTTTAATTGCAGCATGTTCCTGAAGGGCAGATTATGCCACAAATGCCCTTTAGGCAGGTTGTTTGGGATACCTACATCATCCTGCATCAGCACCCCTCAGTTTACAGATCCAGTTAAATGTTGTATGTCACTGAATGCAAAGGAACAGCCATTGCATCTCTCTAAACCATCAAAATGAGTAAAACTGTGCTTCATTTATTTAAAAATGGACATAAATATGTCTCAGTATATTGATTAGGAAAGTAGCCCCAAAGGACTTTAAATTTTTATGCAGAAGAAAGAACATAAGAATGTCTTTCTTATGTGGAATTTTGGTATAACTTAGGCTCACTTTTAAACTTTAGCCATTTAGGGTCTTCTTTTTTTTTTTTTTTTGCAGTACTGGGGATTGAACGCAGGGGCGTTCTACCTCCGCGCTATGCCCCCGGCCCTATTTTTTATACTTTATTTTGAAACCGGGTCTCACGAAGTTGCGGAGCGGAGGGCCTCACTAAGTAGAGAGAGAGAGAGAGCGAGCTGAGGCTGGCTGCGAACCCGGATCCTCCAGTCTCTGCCTCCCAAAGTACTGGGATTACAAGCATGCGCCACCACACCCGGCTGTTAGGGTCTTCTTTATTAATGATTGACATAAAGATGCCAAGTGTCTGGAAAAATGCATGGTATACAGAAAGTGCTCAGTAGATGTGAGACTATAATGCACCAATAAAAGTATTTAAAAAATAAAAAGCCAAAAATCATGAAATGAATTTAAGATTAAGTAAAGGCTAAATGAATTTTTTAAAAAGACTAAATGAATTTTTTAAAAAGTACCATTTTTTAAATGGTAGCTCATATGATGTGTTGAGTCTTACTGGAGGAGTTCTGTAGAGCCTGGTAGAAGAGCAGAGATTTAACTTAGGGGTATGTAGAAAACCACAGATCTTCGAAAGCTCGGGAATGTTGTCTATCCACCAAAGATCTGAATGAGGAGAAGGTGGCCATCAACCTTGCAGTTGGTTCTCTTTCATTCCCATATGACAGTGTGATTTGTCTGTTTGTATAAATCCAGACTGGTCTTCAGTCTTTAACAACTGCTGCCTTTTCCCCTGCTGGGAATAGTTACCTGCATTTCCATGTCTCTTGCCTTTTTAAATGTAGCTCTATTGTGCACAGCTGCCATCTCAAACTCTTGGTCTTCACATTCTCCAAGAGCTCATGCTTTTCTTTTCACGAACATTTATTGAATGCATGCAGTGTATCAGTCCCTGTTACTGGGGATAGGATACTGAGGAAACAAGATGTAGTTGTGCATTCCAAGAACATGCATCCCAGTTCAGAAGACCTGGTGGTACTCAATGCTTGGAACAAACTTCCTTTTGCTCTTTTTTATTTTCTTCAGTTTAGAGGTGCTCAGCATGATGATGGTGCTTTAGGATATGAAAGTACTTATTCCAAGGAAAATGTCATGTAGTTAGGGCTGAGAAGGATGATGAGCCTCAGTTGATTCCCCTTTACTCCGAGTTTAGCACAATAAAAGTTTATCACTTAGAAAATATTAGGCAGGCACTGTGCTAAATGCTTGAATTACAAAGCTCAAGAATAGTCTGTCATATAGAATGTCACATAGAATATATTATAAGCCATTCAACAGAATGTCATATAGCCTTTTGGGCATTGAGGTATAGAGAGAATATTGGAAGATGGGATGGGATAAAGAGGATGTTTTCCGATTTCTCAAGATATAGATATTGGCCCCGTAGCTAACAGGATGTAAATTTTAACTCTGAGGGAATGTCTGCTTTGTCATTTCCCCACACGGAATTCTAGGCTTGAGGATGATGGTTTTTCTGTGTCACCCATTGAAAGGGACCTCTCTTGGCTTATGTGACCAATCACCCTTTTCACATTCTTTTAGTAACACAGGCCCAGTCCTATGAGGAACCCATCCATGGTTTGGTGGAGCCAACTGTCCCCCACCATAATGGTAGGCATATGACTCATACCTGGTCCTTCAAAGAGCTCCCTCCTCCCAGCCAGTGACTAAGAGGTGGGCATGAAACCCAAACTGAGCAATGAGAAATCCATACAGGACTCTGTTTTTCCTTGAGTTTGCTAAGTTGGTAGGAGTGAGTCTGGCACCGCAGATGGCCATCCTTGATGTCTGTTTGGAGAGGAGAGAAACATAACCTGAGTGATATGGTTTAAGGCCCAATTCAACCACGAATGAAAACATTTTCAGCTGTGTTATAAGTCAACATCATCCTCCCCCAACTCATGCTGGAGGATGGGGTAGTGGGTATACACTAACTTGGAGTGAGCTGTTTCAACCAAAATGTGTCTTGCAAACTCACTATTCAAAAGCTAAGGAGTTACCAATAAATTCTAGTTGTATAACTGTCCACAAATCTCCAGGTCACAACGTTATTGGTCCATTCTGATCTTTTGTATGCTAGATCACATCCCCTTGATGGCAGCACCAGCAGACTCCATGGACCCTGGTCAATAATGCCACGTTCTGTGTATGTTTGGATGTCACATCACTGGGATTTCTACAGGTTGCCCTATGGGGGGGGTGGATATACTCTCCTCTTATTTATTGTTGTGGCTATTTCTCAGTCACTTTCTAGTATCAAGAACTTTTGTTAGACATTAGTATTATAACCCCTAGTTGGCTCTGTAGCCTTATGGGGAATGGTTTTGTTGTTGTTGTTGTTGTTACTGTCTCCATTTTACAAATGAGGAAAGTAAGGTATAGAGCTGTGAAGTAAAGTCCCCAGTTAACCAGGGGCTATGACTGGCACACCCTTGATTCTGACTGTAGAGCACTGGCATAACCACCATGCAATGGCATCTTCTTGTGAATCTGAAATAGTTTGGGCTTATATATGTTTGCACTCACTTCAAAGAATCTTTCTCTTTTCTTCTCAGCTGCGTTGTTCTCCCTGGGACTAGGATGTCAAGTACCCGCTAAGCTAGTCACCATTCAGAAACTAAAATGACTTCTTTCCCACTGATCATTGGTGGGGAGGGGTACTTATCCCTATAAGGAAAATAAGAGCCAGTCTAAAAATGGTCTATATTTTCATGGAACTCTCTTGAAATAGGGAATTTGTAGAAATATAAACTCTACACAAATCATATTAAAATATCAAGCAGTTTGTCTGAAACATAGAAAGATGTCAGCAATACCAAAGAGCCATAGGTTAAATTTAAGGAAGAGTCATCGGGAAAAGATAATTGGAACAGATATTTAATATTAATTAATTTATTTATTTATTTATTTTGGCACTGGGGATTGAACCCAGGGGCATTCTACCTCTGAGCTATACCACCAGTCCTATTTTATTTTTATTTTGAAACTGGGTCTCATTGGATTGATGAGAGTCTCTCTACTTGTTGAGGCTGTCCTCAAACCTGCAATCCTTTTATCTCAGACTCCCAAGTACTAGGATTACAAGTGTGTGCCACCTGCCTAGCTAGGAGCAGACATTTAAAATCCAAGGAAAGAGACTTAAAAGCTCCTGGGCTCTCTTAAAGCCCAGGCTGCCCTCCTGTTCCAAAGATAGCATTCTACATTCCAGAACTTCTGGGTTCGCTGCATAGAGCAAGTATTCATATTTAGTGGAAATAGCACATCCAAGATATTATATTCTACTGTTCTAGACACTTGATGCCATCATAATAGCCAGGACCAACATAAATGAAACAACTAAGAACCATTGTACAGCAGTGCTTAGACCTAACAGTTAGTGCATCACATAGGTTGAAACTATACAGATAGTATCCACAAGACAGAGGGAAGGAGCTAGAGAGCATGTGATGAAGAGAAGGGAAGGTTGGAGGAGTCAGTGACAAAATAAAAGACCCAGGAGGAGGTGGCCATGTAGATGGGAGCTGCTGGGCAGTTGAGCCTTTCCTGGGCCCTAGAGAGCCCTCTTAGCAAATTCACAGGTCCCAGTGTGGATGGGGAGTTGGGGTGGCCATTGGGAACCACAATTCTCAGATGACTCTGCGACTACCCTTTATGAGAGCATGGTTCTGGAACTGCTAATCCTTTCTTAGGAGAGTACCTGGAATAAGATTCCTTCTTTGGATATTTTTAGGGATCAAGAGTCATGGGAATGATTGATGGGAGAAGTTCTGGGGACTTTGGTCTTCTGGAGAATGTGAGCATTGAGTAAAGACTTTCAAAGCACCATGCTCTTCAGATGAAGCTTCTGTGAGTAGGTTTGGATTTGCCAGTTGGTGACTCTTGGCTGGGGTGAATGGAAAGAGATAAAGTGTCCACAAACCAGAATACAGGGACGGGAAGAGCTTGGGTTGAAGATGAACTCATTAGTGAGGAAAGAGCCAATAGGGGAACTCTAGATGAACACTGCCCCAACGGGACACCTGTCCACACACACCTGACCTGGCACAGGTTGAGTATGCCAGACTCTGGGGCTTTTGAGCTATACCCCATAATGTCTTGCTGCTCTGTGAGCTGGTGTAAGGGGCTGATACTAAATAAAGGTGGCCTTTCCTTAGTGCACAGATACATGCTAATGTAATAATGCAGTGTTCCTAATGCTAAAGCTTTTTTCTTATAAACCAGTCTTTTGTTATTAACCACCACTTGCCCATACTACAATCTCGTTCAACATAGGCATCTCATATAACCCGTAATTGTCTCTAATTTTGTTATGTTGACTAAGTCAGTATTTCATGTGTAAAGAGAATAATGATTCACAGATGGTCTACAACCTAAACAATTTGCAAACCACTTTAAATACATTATACATAAAGGGAGAATGAATAATCTTTGACAAGTAGTTAGCCTATCCATCCTGTATCACTGAAGAAAGTGAAGGAATGAGAAAGTCTGGCTCATAAATATGCTCAATAAATACTTGCTGTGAATGAATAGCAGTGGAGAAGTGAGCAACTCACAGGAGGACTCCCTGCCACCTTCTCCAGAGCCTGCTGTGACGCTAATCTGAAAATGGGAATCCCAGTACCTTTTACCCAAAACTGCTCTGAGAACAAACTGCAAGTCAAAGCAATCTGCAAATATATGGCACTATATATATGTTCAAACTTCCTGCTGTATCCCTCAGCTCATATTAGGGCACTCCAGTCAACCCATTAGAGAGTAGAATGGGAGCTTAAAAAGTAACTTTAAATGCCATGTGACTCAGGAGGGTGGCTGGCCTCAAATACTCACTTTATACAGCTCAGGCTCCAAATGTAGAGAGTTTGGCCAACAGGTGTGCCTGCCCAGTACTTTAGAAGTTTTATTTAGATTAGTCACTAGCATTTAATAATAGAAATTCACATAGGAAATAGGAGTCTTAAGTGTTTCTTGGGAAATCAGATTTTCTGGACACTTTGAATCTGAATGCTCACTTAGAAATAATAGACTGGAATGGGGAGGTGGTGATGATTTTTTTTTTTCTGGTTAGTGATAGTTTATTCCCATCACTGTCCATTTTTCCCTCCAAAACTAAGATCAGGGGCCATTTGCTATTGATACAGGAGCTTTGTGTTCTGTCCTTTAGTCCTCCTTTATATTATCTGTCTAACCTCTGTAGGAAGTCAGGTTTGTGACCTCTGCCAAGGGGCTCTGTCACCACCATATCCACCCGCCCTTCAACTGTGCACTTGAATGGTTTGCCTTAGAGGCCTTCCTTTATCTCTAAGGAAACAAATCCTATCCTTTTTTTTTTAACAGAAGAAAGACTCCACTCTGTTTGATTTGGTCCTTAGCACATGCATAGAAGAGTATGTGTGTGTGTGTGTGTGTGTGTGTGTGTGATTTGTTGGTTATTGGGATTTTTCTGTATTTGGGGGGGCTGTTTTGGGAAACATCCTCTTTAACAGGGTAGTTATAATTTTCCAGCTTAATACATACTCCATAGGCCATGTTGTTCACTTGGAAATCCTCACGGCCTTTCCTGCATCCCCTGACTTTTAATAATTCTTGATCGATGTGTACTAACACCTTTTCCTTTGAAGTGTTCAACTCTATTCATCTTTACTGGGTTGTTTTAATATTTTATTTCTAAAATATTGTCTTAAATTTCCTCATCCTTGAGTTAGCTGAGTTTGGGATGGGCATGTTGTGTAATTTTTATGGGCTCTGGTTTTGCAAGAGAAAAAACAAGTGACTAATGCATGTCTGATAGAAATCATCCATTTAATATTTATTTTGCCAAGATAGTTTACTAGGCTTTGGGAAAATAAATAGGGTACCTGCCCTAAAAATGTTCACAGTCAAATAGAAATGATACCCATATATGACATAACTACATAAAAAATACCAGCGCTCTGTAACATTAAAAATAACTGCTCTTTGTATAGCTCTCAGTAATGTATAAAATGTTTTCCTATGTTTCACTTGATATAAGCAAGAGCTTTGTAGAGGAAGAGCAATTATAACTGACCAGAAAGACTATGAAAAGCTTCACAGAGGAAGTGAGATTTAAACAAGGTTTTGAAGGATCCTAAACAGTGGAGCAGAGGTTAGAAGGTACATCTCAAGACAGGAGAATGGCGTGAGCAACGTAAAGAGGCGTAAAATGGAAGGTATGTTTGGGCATTGATAGAAGATCAGTATGCAGGGATCTTAGAAAATAGAAAACAATGTTCTGGGTGATACCATTGGAAAAATGACTGGGGCCAGATCATGAACAATTCCAAAAACCATGCTAAGGATTGAGCCTGTAAACTGAAAATCAAGTCAACATTTCTAACCATAGTCTGGTGATTTTATTTTCCTTTTAGGATTAGAAACTCAAATTTAATTGATAAGCAAAATGAGGAAGTTTCATTTTTCTCTCCGCTCATCCTAAAAGCAAGAATTGTTTGCAAAAGACTCTGTTCAGTGCAGATTTGGATGTACTACTGTTGTGTACATCTACAAAATAAATGAGTGCCTTTAAAATCATCACAATGGGAAATCATTTAACTACAACCAAATTGTGTCTGTTTAATTTCCCACTAAATGATCTTTATAACTGTAAAGCCCAGTGCAAACCTTCATTCCATTGTGGATTTGTGTTGAATAGTGTCAATGAATATTTTAATTTTTCCCCTCTAGAGCTTTCTATAGAAACTTGAATATAGGGCTTTCAGAAAGAAAGCACCTCTTCCACCAGAACTATAGACTTTCCTGGGTCCTGTCATGATAATTGACACAGCAGAGATTCAGCAAACATAGCTCTGAAGTTTTCATTATGGAATCTACCCAGATTTTCCAATCTGCAAAACATCCATTTACATACTTTACTTTTAAACATTGAGAGATTTCTAAATTTGTCATTTGACCTGCTAGACACTGCATATTATGTTGCCTAGAATAACACCTTAAACTGTGAAAAAAGTAGAATTGTCAAATCACCTCGAGTTTTTAATGGTGTTCTCTTTCATATGAACATTTCAATTTCAATTGCTGTCACTTCCTCTAAATAAGAATCGATCTTTTTTTCCTTCCTATTCCCATCATTCTGACTACTTTCCAGGGAAGTAACCAAATTTAATTAATCTCTGTAGCTGTGAGTTTTCGTATTTATTTATTTATGCCTTTGTAATTTGGTGAATCTGTTGCTCTAAGACATCCCTTTTGTTAACAGTTCAATTTCCTTTTACCGTTCTAGATGAGTTGTCAATGATAGGCATAGTAATATTTGAATTCCAGTAGGCTCTTTGTGAAGAAAAATATAATATCCCCGACTGTCACAGTCAGTTTATTTTATAAATGACAGCAGTAATGTTATACCTTTTAACTTGAATTTCCTGAGAAACTTCAAGCTGTACTAACATTAAAATTGGGAGTAAAGTAACCACATTCATAGTTTCTTTACTTGGAGGAAATGCATTCTCTATATTGGATATTGTGAGTTATTAGCATTTCTGTTGACCTAAGCTCTTGATAAAAACCTTGTGAAGAATATTAAATAAATAAATAGTGCCTCTCTGCCCCAGCTTTTTAGGAGGTGGTTGGCAGCATTGGGTACCTAATAGAGCTAGGCTGTAATATCTCACCTTGACCAGTAGGTGTCACTCCCTAACACATGATGCCCTTGGGGCCCACTGATCATGGGTGTGCAAAGTTAAACCGAAGTATCCCAGGGAAGGGGAGTGCTTTCACTTGATTCATGATATGAGTGGCTCATCTTAGAATTATGTTGCCCAACCTGTGTTCAAAGATCAAGATCAGGTTATATAAATTAGATTGTCATCCTGCTTCCTAGACAGTAATGGAATATTATGAAACAATCCTTCATAAAAGTTGTGTAGTTCCCTTTCCTATTTAAAAAAAATGGTTGTATTATTGAACCACCCCCAGAAATACCTCTTTGTTTCTCAGTGTGTAATTTGCATCTGAGTGATGTAAGCTGCTTATTAGTAAAGATTCTTGCGCCCCACATAAGTCTGTTCAGGCAATGTTTTGCTGTTGTTTGTTTGTTTGCTTGCTTGTTTGTTTGGGGAGTGACTACCCAGCTTCTCAGGAAATTTTTCTGTACAGGAAAAGGAGAGAGAGTATGTGTATAACTACTGCATTTTGCACAGTTAAGTTTCACCCTCAATATTACAAGCTTTAAATATCAGTAGCAATAGTATTCATTATTATTGAAGCCATTTATTGCACATTAGCTATAAATAGTGTTATACTTTAGGAAACACCATGCATTAATGCACAGACATCCTTCCATCAAGATTTATGATCTAAGGTAGATAGTAGTCAATGTTGTATATTTAGAGCATATGTTAAAGGACAAAAAATCAAAGAAACTAAATATTTAAATGTGTAAATGTTGAGACAACTTGAAGCTGTTAATGATGTTAAATTTTAATTAAAAATAACACATTCTTCATAATCTGGACTTCATTCAAAAGGAACAAGGTATAGAGTGTTGTGTGTGTGTGATGTTCATTTTTTACTTTGGGGGAAGTTATGTCTAGGACTTTACTAAATTATATGCTTCTACATTTCAGAAATAGAACTACTTCAGAAACAGAACATGTGTATATATGTCCATTCCTGCCCTCAGAGTCAGAATCAACTTTATGAAGACACAAGAAAATTTCTGTTTCTTGGGGAAGAGGTTTCTGAAGCCCTGGGGCTATTCTGCTCTGGTCCTGATGCAAGCTAATCAGACCCACCCTACCCCTGACTCACCCTACCTGGTCTGGCTTGTGTATTATTCAGGGTAGACTTCCCTACTGTTTGGGTTATGAGTCAGTCATTCAGGGTTAAATAATATTAAATTTTGGACAGTTGGCCAAATCCATTCACACAAGAACTTTTAAAGTTTTAATGTGATTGGTTAGCACTTATGGGATACAAACGCACACAGACACACATTTCACTAGACTTATGATCTCTTCACCTCTTCACTGTATATCAATTCAGAATCATCCAGGAAAGTGATGCTTTTCTTTAACCAGAGAATTATTGGACCTTAAGGGAAGAAGGCTAATATTCTTGGTATTTTTTTATCATTCTCTTGCTTCCCAAGTGGCAATTCACTGTCAATATTTAGACCAGAGAAATATTAAGAATATGAAATGTTATTACAGAGCAGATTCCATAAGAAATTTGATCCATCACTTCAGTTTGATACCAGACTTTCAATCATGTTGTAACATTAAAGTTCCATTTTTAACGTTGCCTGTGCTTGGAATAATGTTCATAGTTAAAGAATAAAATGGGTTTGGGACAAATGCATTTATCCCTTTCATATCTCCACCTCGGTCATGCTCTGCCTACCTTTGTGATGGCTCACAGGAATTTGGTTGAAAATAAAAGACGGTGCATATTCATTGAGCACTTGCTGTATACCCCAAACTGTCCTGTACTTCCAAATAATGAAACTGAGCAATTCCCTACGCAAAATAAGAAATATGAATATGCAACAATTGTGCAAGTGATGCTGAGGCTAGAATCTGAGATGATACAAAGATATGTCTTTCTTGCTTTATCTTCTCAGACATGCAGAAATTGGAGGTTAATCAAAATATCATTAACAAGTGAAAGTTTATTACTAGTTGTAAAATGGTGACTTCCAGGAGGCAAAAAAAAAAAACCCTTTGGGAGAAGCTGCTTTAAGTCTTTGATTCATTAATTTTTGTAAAAAGGAAGAAGATTGTACTGTCTGAGAATTTGTTCAACCGAACAGGCATAACCTTGATTTTGAAAGTGAATAAGATCCGGTCATACTTGATTCATGAGTACTTATCTTATGAATTAAAGAGAAGTTGAGATTGTTTTCCACTTGTTTCTGGGTGTAGGCCTATGTTCCATACAACCGCTAATCTATTAACTCATACAATTGGTATTTTAGGTCAGAATATGATTATTGATTAGCTCTTGGACCTCTTAGGGCAAATTACCTAGTCTATCTAAGCCTTACTTTTTTTTTCCATAAAATAATAATAGGGCATATGTGAGATGATGGTCATATGCTTGGCGTTAGGCTTGGTACATAATAAACCCTCAGCCAGGCGTGGTGGCGCACGCTTGTAATCCCAGTACTTTGGGAGGCAGAGACCGGAGGATCCGGGTTCGCGGCCAGCCTCAGCTCTCTTGCTCTCTCCCTGTCTCTCTCCCTGTCTCTCTCTCTCTCCTTAGCGAGGCCCTCCGCAACTTCGTGAGACCTGGTTTCAAAATAAAGTATAAAAAATAGGGCCGGGGGCGTAGCGCGGAGGTAGAACGCCCCTGCGTTCAATCCCCAGTACTGCAAATAAATAAATAAATAAATAAATAAATAAATAAACCCTCAATATGTGCTACGTGGTGGATGTTGTCTATGTTACCTACACCTTCAAGGAGTCTACAGTCTAGTAGTTAATGTGAGACTTGTATTCACTTGGTTATAATTTAGTACAAAGTACAAAGGAGAGAGAGATCACCTCTTACCTGGAAGACGAAGAGGAAGATGTGTCATTTGATGTCGGCTTTGAATAAAATATGTACTATTTGACAAATAGGGAAACCTTTCTGGCGATAGAGAATAATTGCACAAGCAGAGCTGGAAAGGTGAGAAAGTACATGGTTTCAACAAGATGCGCCATGGGACCACATTGTAGAATTTGAAATTTGTTTCCTTCTAGCTCCAGGCTATCAAACTTCAAATGAGACTCAGGTCAATCTACCAACCCCCCTGCAGTTGAAGCCACTGACCTGCTCTCCTGGAACCTGTCTGGTCCCAACAGGCCCTGCCCTGACAGAGAGCAAGAGAGAGAGGTCCTGATGTATTTACATCCCTGTCCAGCTCGAAGAAGCTATAGAAGACAGACCATTGCCTCTATTCCCTAGATGATTTCAGGGCCTCTAGCTCTTGAGAGGGGAATGCTAGGTAGTTAGATTAGAGATGAGCAGGGCAGGGAAAGGAATGGACCAGAGGATCCTGCCAGCCCCATGAAAAGAGAGAAGAAGATTCAGTGCCCAGCTGCACTTGCCATTTTAGACACCTCCTCCCCCAGGTTTCACTTATGCACCTGGGGGAAGTTTCCAACATGCAGAAACAGTGCAGGCACACTCAGCTGTGGAGTTTCCTCCCCCAAATGCATATACATAAGGGGGAAAGTTTCCAGAGTAAATAAACCCCACCAGGCAGAGAATTCGCCACTGTTTTCCACTTCAGGAAACAGACCATTCCAGACCCTTTTTCTTTTTTTTTTTTTAAGCGGTACTGGGGCTGGAACCCAGGGGCATTCCACCTCCGAGCTACACCCCCAGCCCTATTTTTTATTCTTTATTTTGAAACAGGGTCTCACTAAGTTGCGGATGGCCTCACTAAGTAGTTGAGGCTGGCCGTGAATTGGGATCCTCCTGTCTCAGCCTCCCAAGTTCTGGGATTACAAGCGTGTGCCACCACGCCTGGCTTCCAGACCCTTTTTCTGAAATGTACCTCTTTATCATGGCCTTCTCTTAATTTGTACCCCACTTCCCTAAATAAGCCTCATATGTTCCTCTAAAAAATAAATGGAGATTGGGGAGAATGAAATTCATTATAGCTAGATGTATTGGACAGGGTTCTCTAGATTAACAGAATACACAGAATGAGTATATTTGAAAAAAGGGATTTATCAGATGGGCTTACAGTTTGAAGCAATGTAGTCCCAGGTTCTGACTGCACGTGGAGAGTCAGAGGAACCAGTAGCTGGTCGAATGGTCTAAGAGCTGGAGTCTTAGGATCGGAGCAACCACTAATTCAGTC
>PVJS01028954.1:0-25138 GCA_004027185.1 Glis glis
GGGGAAGGAGGGGAGGAGAGAGAAGGGAGGAGAGGGAAGGGAGGAGAGGGAAGGAGAGGGGAGGACAAAGGAGGGGAGGGGAGGAAGAAAGAAGGGACAGTATTGAAACCACAGACAGAAAGACTGGGCTGGAGCTCATCCAGCAAAGAGAACTGACCTGTGGACAGCAGCATCGCCCTGGCTTCCTCCACGTCCAGACTGAAATCAGAGTCTTTCCCTTCCAAGTGGACATAAATGCAAACATCCAGACAACGTGGGGAAGAAAGGCTCAGCTGTGAGATGGGCTAAGACTCAGCGAATGTTGAAACAACTGTTCACTGAAGCAGGGAGTGTTGAAATAACATGTTGTTTTAAGAGTTTTCACTGGGAGAATAATATTTCAACACATCTGAATATATCCTAGCTGCAAAACATTTAGACTTTTAAAAAAAATGAAGCTAGATAAGTAATAGGAGCTTCTAAGGGAAACATCACTCAACTTCGACCCCATGGCTGAGACACTGGGGGGGGGCTCTATAGTTAGAAACATTCCCAGCAAGCCCACTCTGGGCTGCCTATTTCCAGTGGGAATGGCTTTGAGTTGGACTCACTTCCCAAATCAAAATGTTAAGGTTAGCGAGAGATAAATTTCAGATCCCTGTTTCTCATGAGGGAATTACTGCGGCAATTGATGTTTAAGTCACACAGTTTGATTTTCAAAGAATTGGGGAAATTAAGACACTTCCATCCACCCCCTACATAAGTCCATAAGATATTTATTTGCATGGCAATTTAATGAGTGTCTATATGAAATCATTCCTGTGCTAGTGTCTCATCCACTGAATTTATGTGATGTTTTGGTTATGAAAAATTAGAGCTCCTCTCATCAGAGTAGAGAGAATATCATCCTCATTTTGAAAATAAAATTGATCTAAGAAAAAGTTACACTTATTTGATTAATGCTTATAACTGGAATATGGGGTCTTTTCCCAATATTTATTTGTTCCTTACCTACTTTAAATTTTACATTTTATTTGTTTATTTTGGCTTTGTTCGCAGATTCTTTTGTTTCTTTTTAGAATTTTATTATTAATATTATTTTTGATTGGCAAATCATAATTATATACGCTTATGGGTTACAGTGTGATGTTTTGATATAGATATGGAGTGTGGAATAATTTTGTTTCTGATTATCAATAGGAATAAAATAATGATAATTATTATGTAGAAGCACATGAAAATATTGCAATTTCAATATGTACTCTAGACATTTAGAACAGTTTAGAGAAGTCTTTATGAACATGTTTCTAATGATTAAAAATAGTCAAGGAGTTGAGCAAGGTGGTGTACACCTGTAATCCCAGCACTTGAGAAGCTGAAATAGGAGGATCATAGGTTTAAGACCAGTGTGCAATGACTTGGCAAGATCCTGTTGCAAAAATAAAAAGTAAAAAGGGCTGGGGGTGTAACTCAGTGGTAGAATGCTCCTGGGCTCACTCCCCAGTACAACACACACACACACACACACACACACACACACACACGCACGCACACTAGTCAATGGTCTGTCATAAAAGGGCACGTGAGAGAACAAGACCAAACAATGTGTTCTTGGCATCTTACATTTGTACATAGAAAAGTCTTGTCATAAAGTAGATGTAATTGTTTTTCAAAGTCCTATTAGAAGTGAAGATAAGTAGGTTTCTATTTTTTAATGGTCATTAGAATCTGAGACCTAAGAATGCCCAAATCTTGCCCTATAATTATGTACTGCCCTTCTCCCACCAATTGAGATCCCAAGAGATCCACATGAACCCATCAGAAGACAAATATGAAACAGAGCACCATTCGATTGTAAGCTGAGTAAGGATCAAAAACTGAATGCAGAGCTCTCTGACAAACCTGGTGTGACACACTTGGCTTGAGCTAAAGACCAAGATGGGCAAAGTCTTAAAAGTCTGGCATCCACCCTCCCCAAAGCCTGCATCTCAGCCTTGGATCTCAGTCCTCTACTATGCTTCATGACCAAGAAGAAAATCTAAGAGTGTGACTCACAAAGTGGAGTATGTACGTGTATGTAGAGGGCAGAGTACACTACGGTGGCCCTAACTAATCAGGCCCAGAAGAGATGGGAGAGGTAGGATGCCTGTCACATGTATGATTAATGGGTTCAGTCTGTGCCCATGATCCAGCTCATTAGCTGTGCCCTCTTCCAGTGAGGGGAGCGAGGGTGTAGTGGAGTGAAAGGTGGGCACTTCTCCCATGTCCACAGCAGAGGTGAGGCTGAATGGACCTAAGCATGGGCCTGCACTGATGGGATCCAGAAAAAAAAAAAAAAGCTACAACCTTTGGTGACCTTCTCTTCACGGCTCCTGATCTGAAGACTGAGGGCTAATGCGTCAGATCCATGTGTGACATTCCTGCCTCTGGAGTCTGTCCACCAGCCTCAACCACTCAGGCAAAGCACTGCAGGACACTGCACTCTCTCTACTCCCAAGCTCCTCCGTGTCTAGGGGAAAATGTTACACCATAAATAGGGAAACACATAGCAAAAATATTTTATTTTTAATTTTTAAATAAATTTAGTATTATATCAGTAAATACTGGTTTCTTATATCAATTCTTAAAGTCTTACAATGAAGGAGCACCCTGCCCCATCCCATCCCATTGTTCAGACTGTTTTATCCCTAAGTCAGAGTATCACACTGAGATCAGCCAGTCTCAGAGAATCGAGCGTCATTTGTTTTCTCTCATAAGTGGAAGCTAGAGAGAAAATAGGAAGGAAAAGTAACTTCATGATAATAATGAGTGAGACCAGTAGAATAGTGGAAGAGATTGGTGGAGGGAGGAGGGGAGCAGAGAAAGTAAGTCTGAGGAAGAAAATAGACCAAATAATATGACGTCCATATATGAAGGTATCACCAGCAGCCTCACTAGCATGTATGGGGAGGCAAGAGGGGTAGCAGGATGGGGTTAGGAGGGAACCACACCAAGACATGTCATGTGTATATATGAATGTATCACTTGAATCTCACTATAATGTATAATCATATTGCATCAATAAAATTCTAAATAAAAACTAATCATAAATTTTCTAGTGAGTTCACATGACCCTTGTTTCCAAATTTCTAAATACTGTGTTGATTATACCAGGCTTAAGAATTTTATTTAATTTTATACTTTATTAATCGACAACCTGACATTAGAGATAAAGATTGCTTTTCCATATCCACTCCTATCCCAGACTCCAAATACAGTTATACCACAGTTTGAGTTAAACCAATAAGTTTGCATTCTATGACTATCCAAATATTCTTAAGACAATAGACTTATATATATTCTTGTGACCATTCTTGTTCAGTGCTATACCTTCACCTTTCTTATAAATCCTCTATTGTTGCTATTGTTTTGGGCATTAATCATCCCCTCAATTTCCCATTTGTCTAGTTTTCTTTTAAAAATTATTTTATATTTTTCCCAAGAACCTCAATCTCTCTACTATAGGACTATCAATATTATTTTCTGTATAGTCAAATACATCTCTTTTTTTCCTGGAGAACTCCCAGAGACATCCATCCCTATGTAATTCTGCTCTAATCTGTATCCTTTTTTTATGAGGATGCTTACCCAGCTATAATCCTGAGTGTTCCTTTTGATGATTTCCTGTGTTGGATATCTTTTTTGCTGGGTGTAATATCTTCTCCCAGTTCTCTTTTCCTTCAATTTTTGTTAAAAAATTCATCCTGTTCTAACATCATCCTGAAATAAGGTGCTCATAAGATCATTTTTCAGTCCCAACATATCTGAAATATTATATCATCATGTCTGTTACCATGTCTGGGTACAGAATTTGATTCTGAAAGTCTTTTTTTTTTTCAGAATTTCAAAAACAAAGCTTCCTTGCCTCCTAACTTCCAGTCTTCCTGTTTAGGATCTTCTTGATGAACTGATTCCCAAGACTGGGAGTTCATAGTCTGCAGTGGTTAAGAAATAAATCACTTTGGTTCAAATCTTTACTTACTACTCCTCCAATGTGGTTAAGTGACATTTGCCATGGTATGTAAAGCATCTCTTTCTCTCTCTCTGTCAAATAGAGTATGATGAAGTTTTATTTAGAATAAGGCCATGTCTTGAGTATTATTATTGTTTGATAATTTTAGTCAAGGTGGGAGAGAAAATATTTAGGGTATAATTTACTTTTATGGAACTTAATTATTTTATGAGTGGACACAATATTTAGCTGAGGGTCTATAATGAAGATTTGCAGAAAAACGCAACTAAGCACATCTATATAATACTAAGCGCACCTTACATGCACAAACACGAAGTTGTACATCAATTTCTAGAAAACATGTAATATGATAATATTTAAGTTGTGGCCTTTAAAGTATACTTTTATTTTGAGTATTTAAAAAACATTCCACTGCATTAATATGTTTTCTGTTGCTATAACAAAATATCTGAGGCTGGATTACTTTATAAAGGAAAGAGGTTTATTTAGCTCACAGTTCTGGAGGTCCAATGGTCTAAGGACCTCCCACTAAGCCCTATCTATTTAAGGTTCCACCACCTTGCCATCCACACTAGGGAACAAGCCGCCAACAAAGGGACCTTTGGGAGAAAAACTATATCCAACCCACGATACCCACCAAGACTTGTCCTCTCTGCTAGGACTCCAACCTTAAGCTCCTCAGCTATACAAGTGTAGAAGCAGATTGCATGATAGACACATTGCAGCGGAGGGTGGGTTTAACTCCTATGAATGAAAGTGATAGAGAGGAATACACAAGGCTGTCAGATACAGCTGGGAGAAAATAACCTTTTTCTAAAAAAAAAAATCACAAATACACTGTAAGCAGATTTTTTAAATTAAATAAAATTGAGCAGTTTTTGTTTCTGGTTGGTCCAATGATAGATTTTCTCCAAGTCTTTTAAGGTTCAAAAGTGAACTACAAACCCATGGAAGAGATTTACGATGCACTTTTCATACTGAATTGACCCCAGACCTCTTTGACTTTTAGTTTACATTGATAGCCTCCAAAATAAGTAACCAAGCATTGGAAAACCTGCATTTATATTTCATTCCTAATCAGTCCACTACCAGATCTAGCTCTACAGATCTGCTTTGACATGTTAGAGATGCCACACATAAAGGGGAAGATCCATCTAGGCTTACAGGATGGACCTATGGATTGAATAAAGAGGGACTGTAAGGAGCAGGGACAATTATCCAAGTGTCATTAGTTCAGGGTAACCAAGAAGCGATTCCAAATTTGGATGGGGCAGGTGGCACATGTATCGGTGGAGGAGCAGGAAACAGGAGAGTTGTCAGACCCCGGGCAGGGTCTGATACCTGTGACGAGTCCCACCTCCCCACGCAGGACTGGGTCCACCCTAGTGCCCAGGTGCACTGGGTCCTTGGGTGGGGTCAGCACATAGGGACACAGCGGGAGGGGAGGTCCAGATGGACGGACAGTCACTTGTGTTACCACAGCAGAAGCACGGAGCTTCCTGGTCTCCTGGCCAACCACACAACAAAAAACTTCCTTGAACAATCATAAGACACAAACATTACCACTGTATTAATTTAGTAACAATCCATTGTTTTCTGTTACCCAAACTTAACAATTTGAGTTTTTTAATACTTTTATTGGTGCCATGTGATTATACATCCTACTGAGATTCCAAGTGATTCAAACATACATGCACTTCCCCCCATTGACGATGGTCATTAGTACTCAGAATACGTACTTCACACCCATGAACATGAGGCTGAATTTTAGATACATCCTGATTAGGAGACAGAATATGTGGACTGCTTGCTCCACAGCTTTGGGTAATTTATTTAACCTCCTCTTCTCAGTTTCCTTGTCTGCAAATTGCTGTAGCTATTCCATCAAAACATTCTAAAAGGTAAAACAATTTGTGTGGAAATTCTAGGTAATTACTATAAAAATTACTGTTAGCAGGATCTGAGCCTGGGGCGATATTTTCGTGTAATATAAGTTACTACGGAAGCAGAGGCTCTTCCTCCGTTCTCGGAGAACAGGAATAAATAAGGGCCCGGTTAATATAATTTCTATTAGAAATTCCATGCTGCAAATACCAAGTCTTTTAGTCTTAGAAGAAAAGTACCATATACTCTGCTGCTACCGCCCATCTCTCCTGCGTGTGTTTTTGTGGCATGTGTAGAAGCCTATTGAAGATTATCATTATGTATCTCTCCTTCCGTGCATCTCGTTCTTGTTTTGTTGTAGCTGTGTCTTGATTTCTTTGACTAGAGGTAAAAGTACAATTAGATAGCATTTATGGATGATTTGCCATGCTCCAGCCACGCTGCTGACTGGGAATCCAGCTCCATATGTCATCTTCAGTCTTAAGAATCTTGGGAAATGGTAAGCAAGAGGGGAAAAGATATTCCAACTTTCCCTTTATTCATACTTAATGCTGTATGGGCTTGGTGGTGTACCAGATAGATAAAATGATGCACTAATGAGGCAGACAAAAGATCGAGACAATCTGGACACGATGGCTCATGTGCAGTATTTGCTGCAGAAACACAATGAGGACTAGACAAATCTTTCATAATTTTCTCATTTAATTTTTCCTACATTGTGCAATAAATTTAATACATTAAATACCAGGATTTGACAAGCTCCGCAGGGAGGAAGTTTAACCTCCAGTATTGTGGTTAAGAGAACATCTTCAGATTGAAACTGATTTTTGTCATTTCACTTAATTACTGGGTAACTTAACTCTCTGAATCCTGGTTTCCTCATTTGAAAATGAGACTAAGACTACTTAATCGGATAATTATAAGTGTTAAACAAGAATATGTTTTTAAAGATGTTTCCACTGTGCCTGGTTAAAGTAAGCACATAATAATTAGCTTTATTACTTTAAAAGATACTACTTGTTGGCTCTTTGTTATAATGCCACTGTTGTGAACGTTTCTCCTTTTCTTATTGAAATTCTCAATATTCTTCATAAGTTATGGAATCCCTAACTGGGTAGAGCTCCCTGTCAGTCCTCTTAAACACGAGAAGAATTCAGGTCCATGACTTTAATTTGTGTTTTGTTTTATTTTGTTTTAGTACTGGGGATTGAACCCAGGGGCATTTTACCTCTGAGTTACACCCCCAGCCCTAATTTTATTCTTTTATTTTGAAACGGGCTAAGTTCCTGAGGGCCTGGCTAAGTTGCTGAGGCTGGCCTTGAACCTGTGATCTTCCTGTCTCAGCCTCCCAAGTACTGGGATGACAAGCATGCACCATCATGCCTGGATAGGTCCATGACTTTTAGAAACACAATCATTTAGTATTTAATTCCTGCTACATCTAGGGATGCTCCCAGTTAGTCCTTGCTGTGGGCATCTAACAATACGCCATGTGCTCTATTTCTCCACACACCCAATTTCATAGTTGAGAATATAGTATCAACTTTTCCATGAATGACACTTTGCACTCATAAGCCAGAAAGACAAAAAACAAATCTACAAAGACATTTTGTTCATGAAAGTAGGTTCCAGAAACCAGCAAGAGCTCTGCAGACCAAACACAAATGAGCTGCCAGGCACATCCCATTACTCAAAAATGATCAGATCATCAAAGTTAAGTGAAGAATGACTTGAACAGCAACTGTAAAATGCAAACTACTATTCCCCTTCCAAGAACATGAGAACCAGCTTTCCTCTCCAGTTCTGGTATAGACAGTGCTTTATCCCCACTGTATTCCCTGACCTTAACCATCTATTAATACTGCGGGGAGAAACTGAATAGTGCACTAATTAAAGAAACATGTTGCCAGGCGTAGTGGCACACACCTGTAATTCCAGTACTTGGGAGGCTGAGATGGGAGTATCACAGGTTTAAAGCCAGCCTCTGAAGCTTAGTGAGGTCCTGTTTCCAAATTAAAAATAAAATAAGGCTGGAGGTGTGGCTTGGGTAGAATCCTTGGCACCACCAAGAATAAAAAAAGGAATACATTCTCAGTAACATAAAACAAAACATAAATACAGAGTCAAAAAACACCTAACACTTTCTCCAGCACAACACTATACAATCTCAGAACAATAATTTACCAAATTCAGTATAACGTGAGAAAATTGGAATTCATACTGGTTCATATTACATGTTTACACTGCACCTGTAATAATAGTTTATTTATGCAAAATACTACTAATAGTAATTACAATAATTCTGAAACAAATATGATGATATGTTTGAATTTGATCAGGGATGCTGGTTACCTTATTTTCTCTCTTTCTTGGTATGCTTAAAATGTTTCATGATTTTTTTTAAATGCAAAAAGTGGCTAAGGTAAACTAAGTTTTGTGAGGTGCAGTGAAACTGGGAGACACACATTGGAATCCTGCCCAAGAGGAGGATTGAATGGATCATTACTCTTGTTGATCCTTAATTTCCATTTATAAAAATCTGTATCATTTGAGTGCTTACTACATTTTCAAAGAATTAGACTTTATAGCAACATAATTTTATTTATACATTGATATTAATAATAGAAAATATAGTTTTAAATTATTGATGGTTCAGAAATAAGCCATAAACAAACAGTGATTAAAATAACAGACTACAATTATATGATTGTACTGAAAGAGCTACTTGGAATAATTGAAAACTAATATACCTATACTAATATACTAATATTTTTTATTTTACTGGTGCATTGTAATCATATATCATGATGAACTTCAGAGTTCTGTATCTATGAAAAAAGTATAAAATTGCTTTGCTGTTTCTTTGCCTGCCTTGTAGGGTATTTAAGAGATATAAAAAGAGTTGATGTGAGAAAATACCTAGCACAGTACCTAACACAGTAATTTCTCATTTAATATTATTTTTACTTGAAAATAGTTTCGATAATAGTTTATTGCTGTGTATATTAAATTCTGTGGAGGACAAGAAAAATAGTGTTGACAGTCGGTCTATAACACACCTTGTGAGAAAGAGCTTCTAGTAAAAATGACCTAACGTTGGCAGTCACTGGCCAAGAAAAGTGGCAAAGTGAGCTAGACTGGATTACTGCAGGAGCGATGGAGTCTGAGGCTTGGTAAATGAGCGACAGTGACTATTTTAGTCATGCTTTGGTAAACTGAATCACTCAGACACAGACACGACAGAGGTACAAGAAGGGTGAGCAGACACCTTTTAGAACAAACACAGGTTTAAACTGTATTAAGAGAAATGAGGACTGCCCAGTTTCACTTCCAAAAAATCTCAGAGAACAATGAATGTCAAGAGAGACAGACAGCAAGAGAGAGAGAGGGGGAGAGGAGAAGGATTTCAAGGGAAGGGATAAAGCCACCATCTTTAGAGAAGTAAATAGATACTTCCAGCTGGGGAATCATTTAATGGAGTTCTTAAGGGGGAAAGGTGAAGGAATTTGAGCAGAAATAGCAAAAATCAAAGACCAACAGGAAGAAATTTTCAAAGGCAGGATCAAAGCGATGAGCGATGAAGAATTTAAGCAAGAATCAAAGTTGCACCACCAGTCTCTCAGAGGAGCAGGAGGGAGAGGGAGGAGAGACAGGCTGGAGAGATGTCACAGCCCAGGTCAGACAGCACCAGAGAGGAACCACGCAGAGCGCCTTCCACAGAAGGGGGAAATCAAGGTAAGGAATGACTGAACAGAAGGTGGTTACTAACCAGAGGAGGAAGAATAAAATAATGGAGAAACACTCATGGCCCTTTTAAATGTCAATTCTTTTCTTCTTCTTCTTCTTTTTTTTAATGGTGTTCAGAGATCAAACCCAGGTCCTTGCACATGCTAGGCAAGCATTCCACCACTGAGCGAAATCCCCAGCCCTAATGGCCTTTTGAGAAGCAAGCCACAGGTGAAATTCCTGGAGAAGGGTCTGTCCAGACTGGGCAAACTCCACTGCAAGACCTGTTCCTTCCTTACAGAGGGAAATGGGGTCTACCTCCGACTGCTAATGGCAAATGGGGAAAAGTTGAATGCCATTGAGCATAAAGGAGGAAAGGAGACATTAGTCATGTTTCTAATAGACGCAGGAAGAAGATATTGTAAACTGAGGATCAATATGCATTTTAAATTTCAATTAGAAGCTGGGGCAGGAAAATGCCACCAGGCATGGCCAGAGCAATAAGAATAATAAAAGAAAAAACAGCCAGGGGACATGGGAGCATAGAGAAAGTGATTTGTTTTTTTTCCCTAAACTTCAGAGAAAATGGAGAATACCCCAACAATAAGAAATTAAAGCTTACTTATTTATAAAGTAATTGTGGTTGATCAATTATTTCTTAGGACAGTGTAAAAATATGATGCATATGGAAGCAGCTGAAATAAAGGCATTAGAATTCCATGAACAAGATTAGGCATGTGTGTGTGCGTGTGTGTGTGTGTGTGTGCACGCACATGCGTGCATGTACACCCACATACATGTGCCGGGGTGGGGGAGTCGGGAATCAGGTGAAGTGATGAGTAGAACTGTGCAGAAAGCCATTTTTATATTTTTACTAGAGCTTTCCTATTAAAAGGTGTCTGTGAGATTGTGAAGAGGAGGGATGCCAGAGAGAGAAGTAATATGCAGGCCGACCACAGTCAGATCTATCATTCGTAATAACAGAACAAAGGTACTGGTAGCACATGTAAGGGAAATATCCCAGAAGCTAAAGGATGAATCAACAAAATGAAACGTAAACCACAAAGGGGAAGGATGAAAGAAATTCCAACTTCCTGAAGACGTGGATATGAAAAATAACACCAATAAAGATCCTCAGTTCATGCTTTGGAGAGAGATCGTTTTTAAAAAAATCATGAAAATAAAATAATAAAAACAATAGAATAGTAGATGACTTTATAAGGTGTCTATTATCTTTGTAATTACATACATTGACTAGTAATGGAACCACAGTACCCTTTAAGGTGTTATTGTTATGGAGAAACTGAGGCAGAGGGATGTCAGGTAATAAATTGTGCAAGATCGCATGACTATTAAGAAGTAAAACCTGGATATAAACCCAGGCATTTTACTTCTAGAGTCTGTATATCTAACCATTTAATATGCTGCCATTGTAATTTAAAATTAGGGGTTTTAAAATTATTATCAATAACTTACACATACATATGTTAAAAGAAAAACTAGAAGCAGAGTTGATTTGCACAAAGAATGATTCATGAGTCTAGACACACTCAGAACCAGAAATTGAGAGAGCTTGCCCGGGAGGCAGGAACAGGGAGTTTTTATTGTCTGAATACAGAAACAGAAACAAAGCATAGAAATCATTTGATTGGCTACAGTGTGTACCGGGTCTACCTTATTTGGTCATGATGTAACGAATGGGCTAACAGTGATTGGCTGAAACCTAGTTGCTTGTGACTGGCTGGAACTCAGCTACTTATTATACACCTATGTTAAGTTACATGCTAAGTTAGGTTGCAGTTTGTCATATAGAAACTCAAGTATGGAGACAGTCTCAGGCTAATTGCTTTCTGCTTATTTAATTTAACACATACAACCTCAGAGTCTGTAAAGTAGTTACATCCAAAATCCCATATTCCTTATATTACCATGAAAAACATGGTACAGAAAAGAGGGAATGTCTTCCACAGACGAGCCAACCAGTGCTCAGGGAGGACAATGCCTCTTACCTGAAACCCACCATTACTGGCAGGTCTTTTTGACATAAATCTTTCTTTTTTTTTTTTTTTTGACTCCAGGTTCTATGACCTTTCAATCACAGAAGAGTTGACTCAACGAGAAAGTAAGGTAAGATTGATCAACTGGTTCCTGATGTCAGTCTTTCAACAAATGAGACCAAAGCTGTTTTTGTAGACTAGTAAGATGAACTTAAAAGATGGTTCCCACACATTCATGAACATGGTGTGTGTGTGTGTGTGTGTGTGTGAGAGAGAGAGAGAGAGAGAGAGAGAGAGCACATGTGTGTGCACTGTGGAGCCAGTGATGGTAAAGAATTGAAGTAGGAAAACAACAGTTACAAAGACAGTTATGGGATGTTACACATTGAAAGTGGAAAGAAAAAAAATGAGTCGTATTTCTTTTTTGTGTTGTGTTTTCTTTTTTGCAGTGCTGGAGATGGAACCCAGAGCCTCATGCATGCTAGGCAAGTGCTCTGTCTGAGCAGCACCCCCAGCCCTGATCATGGCATTTCTTTATTCCTCCATGATGACACGCACGTCATTTCCATATCTTAGTGATCACAATGCTGCTGGGACCAGGGGAGTGCAGATCTCTCTAATACACTCTCTACAAAAAGAGAATGGGAATCATAAACTTGGGAATCACCTGGATGTGGAAAATAACACTAAAAACAATCAAAATATGAATAAGATATTTTGGAGAAAAGAAGAATTAAATTTATTTTTAAGAAATAATCAAAGTAAGCCGGGCGTGGTGGCGCACGCTTGTAATCCCAGTACTTGGGAGGCAGAGACCGGAGGATCCAGGTTCGTGGCCAACCTCAGCTACTTAGTGAGGCCCTCTGCAACTTCGTGAGACCCAGTTTCAAAATAAAGGATACAAAATAGGTCCGGGGGTGTAGCTCGGAGGTAGAATGCCCCTGGGTTCCATTCCCGGTACCACAAAAAAAAAAGAAAAGAAATAATCAAAGTAAAAACAAGCTGGGCATGGTGGCACATGTTTGTAATCGATTTGGGAGGCCGAGGCAGGAGGATTGCAATTTTGAGGTCAACCCGGCAACTTAGCAAGACCCTGTCTCAAAATAAAAAATAAAAAAGGCTGGGGATGTAGTTCAATGGTAGAGTGCCCTTGGGCTCAATCCCCAGCACTCCAATGACAGCAAAAGTAAGAACAATATGCATTTGAGAGTTCTGATACAATTTTTTGTTTTCTCCCTGGAAATTTTAAGGGGCTTGTGTGATGCTGAGGAAATAGTTATAAGTAGGTTAAGTGTATTTTGTTTCCTTCATTAAAATAAGAATTTCACTGGTACAATATAATTAGACATCAGAGTGAGATTCAAAGTGATGCATTCACATATGCACAAACATCTCTTGGTGTGTTTCCCTCCTAACTCTATCCCAGTACTCCCTCCTTCCTCCCCATACACACTAGTAAGGTTGTTAGTAAAACCTTCATATATGGACATAATATTATTTAGTCTGTTTCCTTTCTCAAGCCTCCTTTTTCTTCTCCTTCTTCCCCCAACCCCTTCTACTATTCTACTGGTCTCACTCCTTATTATCATAAAGTCCATTGTCCTTCCTATTTTCTCTCTAGCTGAGAGAAAACATATGATCCTTGTCTTTCTGAGACTGGCCAATCTCACTTAGCATAGTGTTCTACAGTTCCATCCATTTTCCTGCAAATGACATAGATTTGTTCTTTATGGCTGCATGAAACTCCATTGTGTACAACCGAGGTGTCTTACTGACAGATGGATACTTAAAGGTTAAGTGTTTTTTTTTTTTTTTGCGGTACTGGGGATTGAACCCAGGGACATTCTACCTCCAAGCTACACCCCCAGCCCTATATTTTATCCTTTTATTTTGAAACAGGGTCTCACTAAGTTGCAGAGGACCTCACTCAGTAGCTGAGACTGGCCATGAACTTGTGATCCTCCTGTCTCAGCCTCCCAAGTACTGGGACTAAAAGCCTGTGCCACCACACCCAGCTAAGGTTAAGTATATTTTCAAAGGAAAATAAAGATGGCAACAGAATAGGAGCCCCTGAATGAGTCTGTCTCAAAATTGCCTCAGAATCGCCTTGGGGGCTCAGAACTAAACAACATCGCACAGACACAGAATAACCAAAACCCAAAATCCAGTAACCCAAGTACGAATACACAGACACAGAGTCTACCAGCTACAGATTCCCACAGAAAGCTGCAATCCTGTGTCGGCAGGATCGGTGAGGAGCCATCTTACCCTGGACCCTACAGCTGCCGCAGACAGATCGGAAGGAGAAACCGGAGCAGAATTCTGTGAGTGGTGGGGCCATCAAAGCAACAGATCATGGACTCCTGCCACATCCGCGCACCTCCCCCCAACCGTGCTATGAGCCCACGTGATCCCCGGCACCCTGCATAGGAGCCCTGCACCAGCCAAGATCGAGGCGGCCCCCATGCCCGTGCCCCACCTCCTGCCTAGGCAAGCCTCGCTGTCCTACACAACCCAGGCAGCCAGCTGTGCCATCCCACGCGTGATCAGGGCGGCCCCTGCCCCCCACCTAGGCCAGCAGCACCTTCCCCTGTGACCCCAGGAGGCCAGATGCGCGGTCCCATGCAACCCAGGTGGCCAGCCACGTGGTCCCGTGCAACCACCCGCGCCATCCTGCACGACCAGGGTTGCCAGTGGAGACCCAGGCATCCTTCCCCGCTCACCACCTAGGCAAGCCGAGCCGAACCGCGTTACCCAGGCAGCCAGCCGCACCTTCACGCGTGACCAGGGCAGCCAGCTGCTCCATCCCATGCGACCCAGGCGGCCAGACACATGGCCCTGTGCAACCCAGGCAGCCAGACCCGCGATCTCATGTGACTCAGGTGACCAGCCGTGCTGTCCAGCGTGACCAGAGCAAACAACAATGCCCTGTCTAGGCCACCCACGCCATCCCGTGAGACCCAGGCGGCCAGACACGTGGCCCTGTGCAACCCAGGCGGCCAGCCGTGCCATCCTGCGTGACTGGGGCAAACAGCTGCGCCTTGCCTAGGCCAGCTGCGCTGTCCCATGCGACCAGGCAGCTAGCCTCGCCATCCTGAGTGACCCAGGTGGCCAGCTGCGCCATCCCGCGCAATCAGGGTGGCCAGCCATGCCCCACCCCGGACTCCAACACCACCACCAGAGACCTGGGCGGCCCTCCAAGTGCCGCCTCGGACTCCCATGCCCCCAGGGCTGCTACCCTAGACCCAGAGCCTGCACCTCTCTTACCTGCCCAGGAGCCCCTGCGCCGCACTTCAGAGCCCGGATACCCTCCAGTGCCACCAGTTGAGACCCGAGCGACCCTCCACACCGCCTCAGAGCCAGGGCATGCACCGGCACAACCACCCGAATTCCAGGAGCCTAAGCACCTCAGGGGGACCGCGTGCAATCCTTAGCTCTGTGCCTCAGCGCCCATGCACCCTCAGGCACCATCACCCAATACCTGGAGTTCACACCCCCTTCAGGCCCACGTGAGATACTCAGCGCCACACATCACCTCCAGTGACGCCCCCCAAGACCCAGAGCATGTGTGCAACACCAGGGGCCCTGGCAACTGTCAGCATCCGCCCCTCGGAGACCAGGCATCTTCCGGCACCATCACCCGTGCCTCAGAGCCCACATCCAACACCGCGCCTCAAAGTGCACCTCACGTGCCAACACCCGAGCTCCGGAACCTGCGTGCCCCCCCCACACACACACACCGTGTCCCAGTCAACCAGACAGGAGGGAACCACAGCCTGCAGCTTACTAACCCAATTGGGTCTACAGGGAGCATCAAGAGGTTTTATGCATAGAAAGGAAGATGATGTGGAGGCAACAGAAACACAAAATTGAAAACACCGAAAATACGAGAATGAGGAACAGTGAAGAAACAAGAAACACACACAATGCATCAAGTGAGATTACTGATACTGACCTACAGGAAATGCAAGATGGAGAATTCAGAATTTTGATCTTCAGAATGATGAAAGGCCTCAAAGAAAGCACAGAGAAGATGAAGGAAGAAGTTGAGGCTCTAAGAAAGAATCAGAAAGAAACACTGAATGAAATGAAGTAGTCAATAAACGAATTAAAGACTGCAATAGAAATCAACTCTAGTAGGCTCGACCACATGGAAAACAGGGTATCACTCATGGAAGACAGTTCATTCAAAACTGAAAACACAGTCAACGATATACAGAAGATATTACAACAACACAACCTGGCCATCCAAGATATACAAGACAATACAAGACGTCCTAATCTAAGGATAAAAGGCATCGAAGAAGGATTAGAAACACAGACTAAGAGTATAAGAAACCTCTTCAAAGAAATAATTTCAGAGAATTTTCTGAATATAGGAAAGGACTTGGACATTCACATACAGGAGACATTTAGAACACCGTCAAGACAGGACCAAAGAAGGACCTCACCACGCCACGTAATAATTAAAATGTCTAACATAGAGGCCAAAGAAAGAATTCTAAAAGCAGCAAGAGCAAAAGAAAGGGTGACATACAGAGGTAAAACAATAAAAATCACACCAGACTTCTCAACCCAAGTCAGGAATTCCAGGAGGGATTGGTATGTAGTACTCCAGACCCTGAAAAACAACTTCCAACCAAGACTGATATATCCATCAAAGCTATCATTTAAAATTCATGGAGAAATAAAAATGTTCCATGATAAACAAACACTTAAAGAATTCATGAGGATCAAGCCAACATTGGAGAAAATCCTAAAAGAAATAAATCACAAAGAAGGGAAAACAAGCAATTTTCAGAACCACAGGAGAGGTGAACTCCACCAGGTAGGCAACTAAACAAGGAGATTTGTCACTACAGCAAACAGAAAATAGAACTCAAAATGACAGGAAACAAAAATCACATCTCAATAATAACATTGAATGTCAACCGACTCAACTCCCCAATTAAAAGGCATAGATTGGCAATGTGGATTAAAAAGAATAACCCAACTATATGCTGCTTACAACAAACTCACCTTCTAGCCAAAGATACTCATACACTAAAGGTAAAAGGATGGAAAAAGATATATCATGCAAATGGAGATCGAAAACAAGCAGGGGTAGCAACACTTATATCTGACAAAACAGACTTTAAGCTAAAACACATCAGAAGAGACAAAGCGGGTCACTTCTTACTAATAAAAGGTACAATCCAACAAGAAGATATAATAATAGTAAACATCTACGCCCCAAATGTGTGTGTGCACCCACATTCATAAAATAAAGTCTACAGGACATCAGGTCCCAAATAGACCCAAACACAATAATTTTGGGAGACTTCAATACACCACTCACGACACTACATCGATCCTCCAGACAAAAGATGAATAAAGATTGTTCAGACCTAAAGAAAACCATAGACCAGATGGATCTATAGACACATACAGATTATTTCAACCAGCAACATCTGAATACACATTTTTCTCAGCTGCCCAAAATAGACCACATACTGGGTCACAGAGCAAGCACCAGCAAATTCAAAAGATGTGACATAATTCCCTATATCTTCTCAGATCACAACGGAATGAAACTGGAAATTAACAACAGGAAGACTAAAAGTAATCACATAAAGACATGGAGACTGAATGATACACTTCTGAACGAGGAATAGATCAGAAAAGAAATAAGGGGAGAAATAAAAAGATTCCTAGAATTAAACGAAAATAGAGACACGACACACCAAAATCTATGGGACACTTTGAAGGCAGTGTTAAGAGGAAAATTTATAGCACTGAGTGCCCACATAAGAAAAACAGAAGACATCCAAATAAATAACCTACTAACACACCTCAAGGATCTTGAAAAACAGGAATAGTCATTTCCCAAAGCCAGTAGGAGGCAGGAGATAACTAAAGTCAGAGCAGAAATTAATGAAATAGAGAATAAAAAAATACAAAGAATCAACAAAACAAGAAGCTGGTTCTTTGAGAAGATTAACACGATTGACAAACCACTAGCTAACCTAACCAAAAGAAGGAGAGAATCAACTCAAATTACCAAAATCAGAAATGAAAAAGGGGACATCACCACAGATAGTGAATAAATCTAGAGGATCATAAGAAACTACTTTGAAAACTTATATTCCAATAAAATGGAAAACACAGAAGAAATCGAAAGATTTCTAGCACATACAACCTACCTAAATTGAACCAAGAGGACATAGAAAACCTGAATCAACCAATAGCAAGCACTGAGATAGAAACAGCAATAAAAAGTATGCCATCAAAGAAAAGCCCAGGTCCAGATGGTTTTCCAGCCAAATTCTACAAAACCTTTACAGAAGAACTAAAACCAATACTTCACAAACTATTCTGTGAAATTGAAAGAGACGGAATTCTTCCAAATTCCTTTTATGAGGCCAACATCACATTAATACCAAAGCCAAATAAAGACACCTCAAGAAAAGAGAATTACATACCAATATTACTAATGAAAAATTCTAAATAAAATACTAGCCATGCACATTCAAAACCATATTGAGAAAATCGTACAGCATGACCAAGTTGGTTTCATCCCAGGAAAGCAAGGCTGATTCAACATACGCAAAACAATACACGTTATTCACCATATAAATCAAACTAAAAACAAGACTCACATGATCATTTCAATAGATGCAGAAAAAGCATATGACAAAATTCAACACCCATTCATGTTAGGAACTCTACAGAAAATTGGAATAGAAGGAACATCCCTCAACATCATTAAATCAATATATAAGAAACCCAAAGCCAACATATTGAACGGGGCAAAATTGCCAGAATTTCCCTTAAAAACAGGAACAAGACAAGGATGCCCACTATCACCATTCCTTTTCAACATAGTCCTCGAAACTCTTGCCAGAGCAATAAGACAAGTGAAGGATATCAAAGGAATTCAAGTAGGAAAAGAAGAATTAAAATTATCTTTATTTGCAGATGACATGATCCTAAATCTAGAAGATTCAGAGAACTCAACCAAAATCTACTAGAGCTGATTGACAAATTCAGCAAAGTAGCAGGATACACGATCAACCTAAAAAAATCAGTAGCTTTCATATATGCCAACCATGAATCCACTGCGAAAGAAATTCAGAAAATAATTCCATTCACAATAACTTCAAAACCAATCAAATACCTAGGAATAAACTTAACCAAAGAGGTAAAAGACCTCTAGAATGAAAACTATAGAACACTGAAGAAAAAATTGAAGAAGATCTTAGAAGATGGAAAAATCTCCCCTGCTCTTGGATAGGCAGAATAAATATTATCAAAATGGATCCGGGTTCATGGCCAGCCTCAGCTACTTAGTGAGGCCCTCCCGCAACTTCGTGAGACCCGGTTTCAGTAAAGGATAAAACATAGGGCCGGGGGTGTAGCTTGGAGGTAGAATGCCCCTGGGTTCAATCCCTGGTACCGCAAAAAAAAAAAATGTCTATTCTGCCAAAAATGATCTATAGAATCAATGCAATCCCTATCAAAATATCAACATCATTTTTCACAGATCTAGAAAAATCAGTCATTAATTTTATATGGAGAAACAAAAGACCCAGAATAGCCAAAGCAATTCTCAGCAATAAGAATCATGCAGGAGGCATAACAATTCCTGACTTCAAATTGTACCACAGAGCTATAGTAATAAAAACAGCATGGTATTGGCACAAAAACAGACACATAGAACAGTGGAACAGAATAGAAGATACAGAAACAAGTTCACAAACTTATAGTCAATTGATTTTCAACAAATGTGCCAAACACATACGTTGGAGAAAGGACAGTCTTTTCAACAAATGGCACTGGGAAAACTGGTTATCTACCTGTAGAAAAATGGAACTAAATCCTTACCTCTCACCCTGCACAGGAGTCAACTCGAGATGGATTAAAGACCTGGAAGTTAGACCAGAGTCTGTGAAATTATTAGAAGAAGGCATAGGTTCAACACTCCAACATATAGGCACAGGTAGAAACTTCCTCAACAAGACCTCCAAAGCACAGGAAATTAAAACAAGAATTAATAAATGGAATAGCATTAAACTACAAGGCTTCTGCTCATCAAAGGAAACCATCAATAGCCTAAAGGGAAAGCATACAGAATGGGATAAAATATTTGCAAGCTACCCCTCTGACAGAGGTCTAATATCTAGGATATACAAAGAACTTAAAAGGCTTTACACTAAGAAAACAAATAATCCCATCAAGAAGTGAGCAACTGAAATGAATAGACACTTCACGAAAGAAGAGATACAAATGGCCTATAGATAAATGAAAAAATATTCAACATCATTAGCAATCAAGGAGATGCAAATCAAAACTACTCTAAGATTTCATCTAACCCCAATTAGAATGGCAAGCATTAAGAAGGCAAACAACAAATGTTGGGGAGGATGTGGGGAAATCAGGACTCTTCTACACTGTTGGTGGGATTGCAAACTAGTTCAACCACTATGGAGATCAGTGTGGAGATTCCTCAGAAAACTTGGAATGGACCCACCATATGATCTGGCTATACCACTACTGGGTATCATACCAAAGGGATTGAAACCAGAAAACTACAGTAATATATGCATACCCATGTTCATAGCAGCACAATTCACAGTGGCCAAATTATGGAACCAACCTAGGTGTCCATCAACAGATGAATGGATTACAAAATTGTGGGAAATACACACAGTGGAATTCTACTCAGCAATAAAGAAGAGCAAAGTAACATCATTTGCAAGAAAGTGGAAGGATCTGGAGAACATTATGTTAAGTGAGATCAGTCAATCACAAAAAAAGAAGGGACATATGTTTTCATTTGTATGTGCAACCCAGAGAGTAGTGGGGACACACTTGGGACTCTGGTTGATAATGGAGAGCCCTCAGCGGGGCAAGGGAAGTGATACAAGGGAAGGGGAAGGGCAAGAAAGAAGTGAATCAGTGGAATTACTATCATAAACAATATGTACATGTGAAAATATACCATCATTCTCGGTACTTCATACGGGTGAGGGGAGGCGGGGGGGGGACACTAAGAGCTGTGTGCATGTATATTAACATCAAATAGATATTCATTGCAATGTAAGACCCCAATGCACCAATAAAAGCACGTTAAAAAATAAATAAAAAAAGAAAAGAAACACGAATAAATAAATAAAGAAAAGAAAAGAAAAAGAAAAAGAAAAAGGCTATCAAATGGGATGTTTCATGTAAAATAGTTTAAAATTATGCAATGCTGTTTTGGCATTAGATATGATCATATCTCCTATTACTATTGTTGTCATTATCATTGAGGGTATTTCCTGTACACCCCTCCTGGCAGGTCACCCCACTGATTCACCCAGTACCCTCACTTTGGGGGACTGTGGTTCCATGTGGTAGAGAAAGCCTGCCCATCCTCCCCTCTGGAGACAGTAGAAAGGATATCTACAAAAGTCAAGTGTACATCTTACCATGAAAGGATAGAGGGATGATCATTTTCCACTCTTATCTGATATGAGAAAATGGTCATAAATTGCAGCAAGAGAGGTTTACATTCAGAATGACAAACACAATAGTTTCTTGCTATTTATGCATAGAAACATGTTACTGAGGGAAATAGAGCTATATCATCCCTGGAGATGGCAAGAAATAATTTCCTGCTTGTTTTAGTTGCTTAGAAGAAGGCTCATGGAAGCTGGATGGGGGCCGTTGAAGGGACCGATTTCTAGGGATCTGTTCAAATCTTCAGGCTGGATTATATAAATTGTCATCTACTGATCAAGGTGTGCCATCAATCTAGACAACCATAGCTATGCTTCAGTTCCTTGTATCCTCAAGTAGCCTTAAACAGTCAGTGCAATTTTTAAAATATCTTCACTTCTGGAAATTGCTAAGGGATTGTGAATGAAGCACTAAAATATTTCCATTATTTCAGGTAATAAAGAAATCAATATTGGATCTTTCGTCTTGAATTGCTATTTTATTATTTTCCCTGAACAACCTATTCTTTGCCCAGGTTGAGGCAATTGAGTTTGCTTTATTCACTCTAAATATAGGATTTGATGTTTCCTTCCTCATACAACTTCCTACTCAAATCCCCTATCTTCCCAAAGACTGCGAAGGTGTTCTCTGCCTCCTTAGCCTTTCAGCCAGTTCAAGAAAAGTTGTTTCCCCTTTCGTTAAGAAGTATAAAAATGTCAGTGCCACTGAAAATACAATATCTTTATTCTCACCGTCTAGGAGACAGGATGTGGAGAGGGTGTTAAGTGTCTACCATGTCAGATTTCACTTCCTGCCTTATAATCAATCCAATATGGCTCAACCAGCCCCTGTTATGCCCCAGCTTTTCCAAGGAGATCTTTCTTCTCATCTGACCCAGGCTGCTCGCACTTGAATTACCCAGGGAAAAAGTTAACAATATCTGGCAATCACCCTCTCCTTCTTCCACCTCCCGGGTTACGAAAATGAAGGAAATTTGTTACGACTGATTCACATGGCTTGGGAGTCGCTTGCTAGATGATTTCATAGTCTGGCTATTAGCTGTGAAGAAATAGAATGCCCTCCTCACATATCTGGTTTGAGCTGGGAGGGAAGGCTCAAATGAAAGCCTCTAGAGAGGCAGAGAGGGATGGAGAAAAGGGAGAATTAGCATTCCCGGGTCTCGGTCTGATGATTTTGTGGGGTGATTAGATGGAACATTTCTCCAGCTAATGCTGGAGTTTGATGCACCGGCTTCTAAACTTGGAGTTCGTATGCCAGGCTAGAAAGGGACTGTGGGGAATACCATGTTGGCCCAGGTGGAGGGAAATGGCTGTAAGAAAATGCACGGCGTATTGACTGGTTGATTTCCCTGGTGGAGGGTCTAATGGTGAGGCCAGCAGCCAAGAAGCCAGAGCTCATGGGTTCAACCTCCGGTCCCCTTACCGCATTGATGGGTGGTCTTGAGGTGAAATACTGTAATGGTCTGAGGTCAGGCTGATGAGGGTGCAAGCTCTGTTATTTTGTGCAAATAACCCAATGCCTTTATGTCTTGGTTTCCTGAAGGAGAGAAGGCAGGCAGTAATTGTATCTATGTGAGGCAATGCATGGACCATGCTAAGAATAGTACCTGACACATGAAAACAAAATAGGAAGAAAAAATAGAGAAATGTTTCCAAGAATCCCTTGATTCGACAAGTGTGTATTGAGTACCTATTATGAATCAATACAGGCACAGGGTATTTGGACAGACAGATGAGCATTGTGACACAGCTCTTACGCTAGGTGTTCATATTCTCATTGGAAAGGCAGAAGAGAATTTAAATAGCAAGCTCTTTTAATGTGATGAGAGCTTCAGCATTCAGGAAAGGGAATAATTATTATAAATTGGAGTCGTGAATCTCTGGGAAATATTAGAAATGTTTGGAAGAAATCAGAAATTGTGTGATATTTCAGGAAAGCATTAGAAATAGTGGCTACCAAATATAAAAGAATTAACCTTGAATCAACAGATGCGGGATCTAATCCAGTGACTGTCACTTTATGTGTATAATCCCAGACATTCTTTTACCTGGTTTTATGTGAGCTTCCATATCTGTAAAACTAATAAAAGATACAGCACAGGCTTTTTCTGAACATAGAGCAGGACAGAGTACACTAAAGTGCTTGGATGTGGTTTCCACGGGGAATGTTTCAAGAGGTAGATATGAGAGGAGTGCAGTGTCTGTGCTCACGTCTTCTGTTCCTCTCCCTTTCTCTTCCCTCTCATTGGATTCCTTCAGTTCCTATGCTACAGGGGAGAATCGCCTGGCTGAAAAGTAGGTGTGAGTTTGCCCACATGTCCTGTTTCTCCTGCTTCACTCTCCCCATGCTCCCAGACCTCGGCTGAGCTCTGCCCATCCTGGTGGACAGAGCCAGAACTCGCTGCTCCAAGGTCTGGCCTCTGCTCTTGACTCTGCATGACCTCCATTGGGTAATGCTGGTTCATCCCTCCACATTCCAGAAAGACATGGCAACACCAGCTCCCACCCCAGGAAAGTTAGGAGGATGGATTAGCTAACACAGGAAGTTAGATTCTTTAAGAGAAAAAGCCCTCTCTCATATGCACCTGAGACCTCAGAACTGTGTTATCCTTCATGTTCCTGTGTGACTCTGTCACCTAGGATCTAAAGACCTTGTGTATATGAGAAAAAGATCAAGTGTTTTTTCTCTTCGGGCCACTCTAGGGCTGCTTTCCTTGGTCTTGACAATTCCATAAAGCATTTTCTTCCCCTAATACAGTATTGTGGTAGAAATGAAAGTATTTGCACAAAGCCTATGATGGCAGCATATCTGGTGAGGCACTCCCCCCAAACAAGCCAAAGTACAAAGCACTTTTTAAAAACACAGCTAAAAATTACAGTCACTTTTTTATTCTAAGTTATTTTTTATGTCTTGAAGAAATCATCCATGTTTGCGTTCTGTTCTTCTGGGGGGCAAAGTTTTAACATCTCATGGTTATTTTTTAAAGTCCACTACGTGTTGCAGTGGGGTACAGTGAGGATTTGTTACCTACTTTGAATCAGTCTACTTTTTAAGTCTCGGCTTTACTAAAATATAATTTATATACTGTACAATTCACCCACTTAAAGCATACAATCCAATAGTATACCAGAGTTGTACAATCATCACCGCGATGAATTTTAGAACATTTAATGTACCAAAATGAAAGCCCATAACCATTAGCAGTTACTCCCCATTTTCCCCCAACCCTCTCCCACCATCACTAATCTACTTTCTATCTCTACCGATTGTCTTTTCTGATCATTTAATTTAAATGGAGCCATATGCTCTGTAGTGTCTAGTGACTGACATCTTTCACTCAGTACAGTGTTTTCAATGGTCATACACATTTTTGTATGCATCAGTACATCATTTCTTTTTATTGCTAAATAGTATTCCATTAAATGAACATACCACGTTTTATTTATTCATTCCTCTGTAAATGGACATTTGTGTTTTTACCACTTTTTGTCCATTAAGAATAACACTGCCACAAACATTCATATATTCATGTGTAGGTTCTTGTGTGTACATATTTCCATTTATTTTGGGTACATATCTAGGAGTGTGGTGCTGGGTCATACAGTCACTGCATGTTTAACCTTTGGAGGAGCTTTCTGACTCTTTTCAAAAGAGGCTGTACCATTTTACATCCTTACCATTCTAATTTCACCATATCTTCACCAACACTTTATTATATCTCTTTGATTATAGCTGTCCTACTGAATGTGAAGCCTTCTACTTCTTTACTGTTATCTTTTTATTACTTCTTTATTTTGACCAGGTATTTCATGGTTGAAATTAATAATTAATTCATGCTTATCTTTTCTCTAAAATCAAAAGGATGTCTGGTCCTGACTGTCCCAAGTCAGGGACATCTCAACTCTAAAAAAATGTGATCAGCACCGGGTGTGGTGGCGCATGCTTGTAATCCCAGTACTTTGGGAGGCGGAGACCGGAGGATCCGGGTTTGCAGCCAGCCTCAGCTCTCTCTCTCTCTCTCTCTCTCTCTCTCTCTCTCTCTCTCTGTCTACCTAGTGAG
>PVJS01028955.1:0-25139 GCA_004027185.1 Glis glis
CGCACTACACCCCTGGCCCTATTTTTTTATACTTTATTTTGAAACCGGGTCTCACAAAGTTGTGGAGGGCCTCACTAAGTAGAGAGAGAGAGAGAGAGAGACAGGGAGAGAGAGAGAGAGAGAGAGAGAGAGCGAGAGAGCTGAGGCTGGCCGAGAACCCGGATCCTCCAGTCTCCGCCTCCCAAAGTACTGGGATTACAAGCGTGTGCTACCACGCCCAGCTAGGGAGCAGTTTTTGAAAGCACCCTTTGTATTTATCCCCTGTTTTAAAGAGACTCCAGAAACAAGACCATGACATCACAAGGGTGCACAGTAGAACCACTGAGTAGACTGAAAGTCATTGGATGAGGGGAGAGAGGGGAGTGATGAGGTCATACTAAGAGTTCTGCCTATTTATAGTTCAAAGTTATATTTACATTCAGAAAGATGAGGCTTATTGGTTTAGGAAAACTTGACTTGGTATAGTTTTGACATTTTCGTGTATTAGGATCAGTTATAGGCAGACTTCTGGAGTGGATATTGGACTAAACATTCATTTTAGTACTTATCTCCCTATCTGTTTTAGGGTCCTTGTGATATCCCAGTTAATCCCTTTGCCTTACTGTCTATTCTCTCTTGTGAGTTAAACATAGCACAAAACTAGAGGCAGTTATGGGATGTGTAATTGAAGGTGATTTTTCTGAGTCCTTCCTATTTTTGTGTATGGTATGATTAATGAAAAATATGGGTTACCACTAATCTTTCCCAGACTAGAATCATAATATCCAGCACCTATTACTGTCTTAAATCTGTCTTATAGGCTGAGCACTGACTCTAAAGCTAGCGCTCTGTTGTAATTACTCTCTTCCTAAAAGCTACCTGGCAGAATCATTTGTCCAGAGTTGACCATCTGCAGTAGATGACTATCCCCTTACTTAAAGATGTACTCTAGTACCTTCTGAACTCCCTTATTTTATTCTTCCTTTACATAAAGTAATGGTGCTCTACCAGGACTTTCAAGACAAGACTGGTTGGGCACATTCAGGGTCAACAGAACAGTGGCCACTGTCAGGGAATGCTGGTATCTAGAGAAATCTGTTACATGTCTCTTAGTTGGAAAATGGCTTCTACCCACCTAAAGATGATGGGTTGCTTTCATTTCTGCCCTTAGACCCAGGCAACAGGGCCCTCTGGCCCTGGGTCTGTGTAATAGAAGCATTTCATTCACAAATACTAAAACACAAGACCAATTTTATTTTTTGAAAAAAATTTCTGAAGGATCTGTAACTAATTGAGCAACTGGGCATTACAAGCCAGGCACCTTCTCGAAGAACTAGAGGAGGTGCCCCAGGCCAGAGAGCAGAACTGAGGGCTTGGGAGCAAATGAGGGAGAAGCTTTCACCCCAGTCCTGGCTGCTGGGAGGAAGGGGCTGGTCTTGCCCACACTTGGCTGCTTCAGTCTCCAATGTGGGTGTTTAGACAGACCAGGTTCCTGAATTCTTCATTACTCCCCTCTTTTGTGCTCAGGGATTTCATTTTGAAAGACCTTTAGAACTGTCTGAGACTCTTTAGTGAGATAAGTGTGGGGAAGGGGACCTGTCCCTCCTGGCTCCCTGAGGAGCTTGACGGTATCACTGTCCCTTCTGGGTTCAGGCTGGTCTGTGCCCAGTTGCCTTGGGACAGGATTGGCCTTAGCAGATCTATGTTCCCACTGAGCCAGAAGCCAGCAGGGCAGCTTCGCAAGGCATCCCCGGGGAGTGGCTGGGCCCCTCAGTGGGGAATAGCAGAGTGGGAACCCGAGCCCAGCCTTGGCCAGAGCTTGAGTTACAACTGTTAAGTGTAAGACATTAGGGATGTATGGTTCCATAATTCTGGGCCTCGCCTCTGTTACGGGAGGTCCTGGGTGCCTCCATGGGACAATCCAGATTTGGATCTTTCTGTGCCTTTGATGGTGACTTTGCAATCTGACTCTGATTATGTTGTTTTCAATTCACTTTTAAGTCCCTTCTCTTTTCCTCATATTTGACATTCGTATTTCTGACTGAAGCGTCCTTTGTTTAATGATTTAGTGTTGCTTATACTCTCCTAGCCCTGACCTATTAATCGCACCTAATGCTCCCACTCAGAAGGGGTTACCTGGAGGGACCTACCACCTCCTTACTATCTTCGCATAAATACTCTTTTGGAATGAAGGGGAACAGCAGGGGTGTATTACACAATGAATAAGCAATTTGAAAATAAACCAGGATGGAAAGAGAAATGGCATCACTAGCAGGGTGGTTTCTTCAACTTCAGCTACATGCTCTTGCTGCAGCGGTTGGTAACATTAATAGTGATTCATGAATCACTGTTCAGGCCCCAGAGTAGGTAGGACTTGGCTCATGCCACCCTGACACTTACTTGGAAGTCGAGTGCTAAATGGCAATGTGATATTAAGGGCACTATTCAATTTAGATTAAGCTGTCCTCATTTGGTGGCTGTTGAGTGGGAGTTCCCTGGGTGACTGTAAAGGCTAGCGGCTAATGGTGCTGGCATCTCAGCCAACATTTTTGCTGTGGGAACCAAAGTTGCACATACAAACTGTTCACATTGACAGTAATCCACTTATTCTACAGAATCATTGCAAATTAAGTCAATGGGTTTTCAGACAAAATGAGTTAAGAGTCAATGGGGGAAACAACACTATTTTCCCCTATTTATCGCCTTTTTTTTTTTTAGCATGATCAAATATTTGTTGTCTCCTTCTTGACTGTGGAAGGAATGTCAATCAAATTGTCACAGTCTTTTGATTTTAATAAACATTTGGACAAGTATAAAAACGTGTAAAAGCCTCAGAGGAGGCTTTCAGTCACAGACTGAGCTTTGAAACATCATGACTTCAGAGCACATGTCTACGTTCGCCAGAAATGCAGCTCGCTGAGGAAAAGCAGACCCCTCTCTCATGCTGTTTCCCACCAAAAGAAAAGACCCTTTCTCAAGAAACTACCTTGACGCGAAAGAGAGCAGCTACTGGATATATATATTTTTTGTTTGTTTTTGTCTTGTCTTTTTTTTACATCTATATATTTATTTTAGGTGCTTTATTTATGACACCCGATTGCTCAATTTGTTGAAAATAACAATAATACTTTATGGTAAATAGGTCATTCTATATACATGTTTCTCACCTTCAAAACAGGAAAATGAGAGAAAAGCCAACATTTAATTAACAGGATATGAATTTAGTTGTGCTTGGGACATCAAGTGATTATTGTTAACATAATTACAGATAAATTAATTTCCTTCAAGTTTTGTTCATAATTTTTATAAATGTCTTTTAATGTTTTAAATGTTAATTTTGTTATGAAGTTAGTGTATTCAGGTTAGGGAATTAAACTGAATTAATTTCAATGCCCAGGATTCTTAATTGCCAATCATAGTGGAAGATTCCTCTTGCCCACTTTATAATTAGCCCTAATTATAGGTCTATAATATGTTTATTTAGCTATTCAAAGCTTCCTGTGCTTTGAAGTATAAAAAATAAAAGGAGCATTTATATTTGTAGCAAATAAAACACTGTGGTCACAAAAAGAACTCTTTGAAGTAAGTGGGACATTTATCTACCTATCTAGAGAAATATGCAGTTTTTTTAAAATTAGTCCCTCAGACTAAATGTATTGTCAATAAAGAAAAAGAAATGTTTAATTTGCCATATTATAGTGTGTAAATAAAAGAAAATAAGGGACTGATCCATCAACTGCTAAACTTTAGTGGCCATGACTCATTGAGTGATCATGAAATTATAGAGCAACTTTTTCCTGGTCCCTCCCTGGCATCCCCAAAGGACATGACCATGGGCAGGAAAAGAAAAAGGAATACTGAGAAGTGGGAAATATGAAAAGACACAATAATTGATAGATAATAACTGATCACAAGAGAGGGGAGGAATCTTAGTGATATAGAGAACACAATCAAATGTCTCAACAACAAATAAGCATTTTATCCTCTAATGCAGACAAAAGAATGGGAGGAGATACAGATCTATTTTCTGTGGAAGGTAGGGAACTGGGAAATGTTAAAATGACCTCGTTCTCCTTACTTGGAAGTTTCAGTAGAGTTAGTCAAGTTCATGGAAGCTAATAGGGAGATGGGTGAGGGTAGAAGATGATGCAAGGTACTTAGGGGTGAGTTGAAGATTTGATAATTTACCTTAAGGATCCTGCAATTAGCTCATAGTGGACCCAGGCAAAGTGGACTTTACCTTTTCTACACTATAATGGGTCATGATGAGAAGATAAAAAATATTGAAGCCAGGCATGGTGGCACACATCTGTAAACCCAGTAGTTGGGAGGATGACTCAGGAGGATTGCAGCTTTGAGGCTAACCTCAGCAATTTAGCAAGGCCTTCAGCAACTTAGTGAGACCCTGTTTCAAGATAAAAAATAAAATAGGTCTGGGGGTGTCGCTCAAAGGTAGAATGCTCCTGGCTTCAATCCCCAGTATCACAATAAATTAAATATATATATATATAATATATCTATCTATATCTATCTATCTATCTATCTATATCTATCTATTTATCTATCATCTATCTATCTATCTATCTCTTGATAGAGAGAGAGAGAGAGAGAGAGAGAGAAAGAGATCCATGAATCCATGTTTAGGGATGAGAGGGATGAGACATTAGTCTTAGAATCAAAGTTGGAGTAATCTAAAGTACTGGAGGCCAAAGACTTGAAATTGTATCTAATAACCAAACTGGGGAAGAAAATAAAGATAGGAAGGATTCATGGAATCTGAGAATAGGGAAGGTTAAAAGACTGGAAAAAGAATGTGTTCAGTGAAAACATGGCGAGCTACCTGGTAGAACAACCTGGTTTGGGTAAACAAGGGGCACTTTAGAATTTGTAGTCTTGGCGGTGGGAAGCCCACGCATGGTCCACACTATTGCAGGGATGAAATTCTTACTCTTTGTACCTCCTCTTCATTGGAAAAGATGCCTGAAGTTGGCAGCAAATCAGATGTGTTAGATATCTTAGGCATTTTTGTTTTAATTTGGGTTTATATCTTGTCATCAATGTTTACTTCCAGAGAGTAAATGTTCACTTCCAAATCATTGTTATTATTCTACTGTTTTGGGCTCCTGGAGAACAGAATCTCTGTTTTATTCACCTTTGTATTCTTGACAATTTGCAGAATCTTGGACACTTAGGGAATGCTTGATAGATATTCAGTGAATAAAGGCATGAAGAAATGAATTAACGAAGTAGAGCAAGGATAGAATAGAAAATAAAACTGTAATTCAAGTTTCAAGAAAGTAGATAAATGAAGATGGAGTTCAGTGGCTGACATGGGGATGGGGAAAATGTGGTCTAATTAAATGACATTAACTTCAAATGAGGGAGTGCTATTGAATTATGCTCACGGAAGTAGCAATGGGAAATGAGAAGAATTCAGGCCTTTCCCTTTAGCGCTGAGGAGAGGCATGAACAGTAACTAGGAAAGGGGGTGAGGGGGGAGGTGTCATTAGGGAGTGCCATAAACAGCGAGGAAGTCCTTCAAGGAGAAATGATTCACAGTAACACAGTGCACCTATTAACGGAATGTGACATTTTCCTTGGTGCTTGGCAAGGCATATATTTTAAAGTTTGCTTGAGTGTGGCTTTGATCTTTCATGAAGTCTGAGGGAAGATTAACGCTTATTTGCTAAATATTTCTTACAGAATTAATTTTTCAATCTTGTTCTTTATATTGCCACAGTCTGCATAACACGATTTAAAATTCTGGTCTCATGTGGTTAGTTCCAAAGTACGGTTTTGATTAATCAGAGAATTGGCTTAATCATTTGTTGCAAGGAATAGTAAATTATTGCAGCTGAGGTTCTATGGCTGTCTCTTGAGTTAGGGCTGTTTGGGCCTGCTTCTAAATATTTTACATACTGTGCCATGTTATCATGTTCAAATAGGATTGAATTATGTATAAGCTCTGAAATGAAAAATAAAACAATGGTATGGAGATTAGAAGAAAGAAAACATACGGATTGTATTAGATTGTTATTGTTTTACCTAATTAAAGAAGATACCAGAAGACTGGCTTATGAGTGGGTAGACTGTGAAACTAAGAAACTGGGTTGTAGCGAGTTCACAAATCATTGGGCTGTCCCCCTTCACATTCTGAGTTTTTACTCATAAACATCTCCTAGGTGAGAAAGAGGCCATTCTTTCATTCCTACCATATACCACCTAACATGGTACATTATTATTTATTGTAGTCATTAATATCAACCACTATAGTAAAATGTAAAGACATTAATGTCATATATAGCAACAAACAAGCTAACTAGCAGAATTGAAGTTACCTTATAAAATATTCATAAGACAGGTGTCTATTGTTCTAAGTAATGAAGCTAGCAGGTACAGTAAAACCTACCACATTTCCTAATGTGCCTCCCAACTATCTGGGAACTCGGGAAGAAATTCTGAATTCCTGGGAAATTGGGATAAGTAGTTTTTATTTTTTAAGAGAAGTTTCACCCAAATAAATTCCAACTGTCAGATCGGTGACTTGCGGCAAAAATGAATACCAAACTGACATTATATATCACAGACCTCTTTGCAAAGAATTTTGTTTCCCGTGATGGGTCAAATTTGTAGAAAGAAAGGACAGGAAATCAATGCCTAGAGTAAGAAATGCAATAAAAGTGGACTTTGTCTTAAGCCTGTTGTTTCCTCTCATTTTATCTTTGTATCGACAGACTTTGTTTCTTTCTACTTCATCATTGCAACAGAAAAATTTCTTTTCCTTGTCCTTGTTCCCCAGAACTGCAGTCGGGAGGGAGGCCTGTCCAGAAGGTTCCAGAAGCAGGTCTGGCCCACTCCTCCCTGGACTCCCTCTGCATATGGCCTGAAGGTGTGGTTCTGAACTGGGCTGGGAACTGCACTGCCCCCCTAGAGGGTCCTTGGGTTGTCAGAGAGCGGATGGGGGCTGGAGGACTCCTGGCATTTGGGGAACAGGACCTGGGGGTCAGTTGCGTCAGGGGAACTGTCAATTTACTTGTTTATTTTCTGCACGAGTCCTTGAAATCTGGATCCTCTAGTATCCATCTTTGTTCCACCAGTGCTAAGCTCAACCAATGTGTGTTGAATGAATGCGGAAGTGAATGAATGAGATTAACAAGTGCTGTGTATGTTTAATTATAGACAGGGTTGGATGGGACTCATGGATTTTTACATTTTTACTTTGTTGCATACAAGATTTAAGGGACACTGAAGAATTTAAGATTTAGAGGAGTGGCAAACTTGAATGGATAAAACACCGTATTTTTAAAAGCCTTTCAGATTTATTTACTTAGGGAATCCTTGCATTTTTGACAGTGTTTGTGATTGATGAAAACAGCCAAGGAAATCGTTGTCTTACAAAAATCAAGAGACTCTCGAATACGTCTTTTAAAAAAATATCTATTTTCTTAACCGATGAACATCAGAATTTGGTTCCAGGATCCCCAGATGGAAACATGTTCCGAATCTTATAAAAGCAACTCAAAAGAAACCCCTTTTGGAAGCCTGGTTCTGTCGGAATGTTGTAATTTCCTTTAGAAACTCCAGCTGTTCCGCAGCACGCGGTTAAATTAAGTGTAAGCGCTGTTAAATAGGAGGTAACCATTAGAATATTTTTAAAAAGTATGACTAGCGTCCAACGTTTTAATCAAATAATTTTCTAATCACTCCCTGCAGCTCGCCCCTCCGCCGGGCTGCTGGGCCTCCCGCCGTCCTCCTCCTCGTCCTCCTCCCTCCCCAGCCCGGGTTTCTCTCCGGAATGCTCCTCGGAGCCCATTAACGAGCGCTTTAATCCAAGAGGATCCTGATGATCAAGAAAAATTAAGCTCCTAATAACAGCAAAATCGTAAGAAATTTGGACAAAATGACTCTCCGCATCGCAGATTTTGTTTACTAGTGGGTAATTAATTCTCCACATATGCTGGGAACATCTGTCGCCGTGACCTGCCTTCGGGTCTGCGAGTGGCTGCTGCGCCGCGTCCCCGCAGGTCATTAGCAGCGCTCTGCGCGGAGCCTCCTCCTGCCCGCAGCCCGGGCAGCTTCCTCGGGTCGCCTCCTCCGCTGAGACGCCCTCCGCGGCCACTTTCCCCGTGTCACCCGCGGGCCTCCTGTTCTCCCCCGTCCAGGTTCAAAGCCAGGAGAAATCAGCTACCTGGACGTGGGAACAAAGAAACCCGAGGGTCCAGCGCTGGAGGAGGCGGTGATGCTGCGCTCGGGGCGCGCTGGACCAGGTGACATCTTCAAGCGCAGAGGCATCGGGTCCAACAGAAACCTGGATGTTTCACTTTCTGATTTGTGACTTCCCTGTCTAATTGGTGAAAAATTGGCCTCGGGTTTCTAGGGGATCAATGCCAAGAGACATCCTCGTCTTGACAGAAGTTGAAGATGGCAGAGAATTGTGGAACGGGCTTTGGCACATCTCTGGAACGCCATTCACTGATGGGCATTTAGGCAATTCAAGGGGAGGGGGGCTTCTGGGAAAGGGAGAGCATTTGCCCCCTCCCTGAGCTTCTGATTAGGGGCCAGCTCTCTTCCTGGCACCTGTGAGGGCCAAGTATCCATGAAAACCACACATGGAAAATTGCAGATGCGTGGGAGCTTTTGAAGTGGTGACAGGAGGAGCCGCCACTGACCACCAAATCTGGTAATGAAGTGTGCACGTATCATATGCCCCGTGCGTGTCTTAACACAACTCTTAACACATGTTGGTTTTTCACTTGTCAGTTCTCCCTGTAGCACAGTAGTGCAAGGAATTTACCTCATTCCTTTTAGTTTCTCTGACACCTTACTACATGTTCTGCTTGCAGAGCAGATGCTCAAAGAATGTGTGGTCGCGTGGGTGCATGTTACAGTCCTTCCTCCCTACAGTCCTGCAAGGTAGACATTATCATTTCTATTCTTCCAGTAAGAAAACTGGGACTCAGAGGGTTGGGCAGAGCCAGTCTTCCAACTCGTCTACCTTTTCTTCAGGCATCCAAGCATTTCTCAACCCTAATGTTGTTTATGAATAGTAGCAGTTTTCTGGGCAGCTTGGGTGATAATTCTCCCAGAAAAGAGAAAGACTTATGACTTCTTGTTACATTTTCCAGTTAGACTTAATTCAATCTTTTTTTTTAAAAAGTATTTATTAAGTATTCATAGTGGAGAAGAGCACAGATGTTGAAGACCTCCAGACCTCCTGGAGTTCATTCCTGGTTGCGCCGCCATCACCAGCGGGCAAGTACTTGACCTCTCTGAGCCAGTTTCCTCATCTGTAAAATGAGAGTCCTGATAGTTCCAAGTTGACAGGACTGCCATGAGGATCCCATCAACGGTATATGAAAAGCACTTAGCACAGTGTGAGTCACACAGTAAGTGCTCAATTAATCATGCAAAAGAGAAATCCATTGCTTTCTGTGTTGCTTTTTTTTTTTTTTGCGGTATCGGGGATTGAACCCGGGGGCATTCTACCTCCGCGCTACATCTCCAGCCGTATTTTTTATACTTTATTTTGAAACTGGGTCTCACGAAGTTGCGGAGGGCCTCACTAAGTAGAGAGAGAGAGAGAGAGAGAGAGAGAGAGAGAGAGCTGAGGCTGGCTGCGAACCCGGATCCTCTGGTCTCCGCCTTCCAAAGTACTGGGATTACAGGCATGCGCCACCACACCCGGCTTCCTTTTTTAAATTATACTAAGCACATCTGTGCAACTGGCATTTGTCACCTGATTATGATTATGGTTCTTGTTAGTAACTAGATCCCCCTTTCCAGTTACTAGAATTGCACTTAGCACATTATAATTGTGTGTATAGTTATTTCTCAGTGTTTGACACGTTTTCTTTTTTAAATAATGCACACTCATTGATGGAAGGGGCTAGTTTATACAGTATTCCCTATTCCTGGCTGAATTATAAAGAATTTTATGAGGCTTGAAGTTGAGGGAATCAGGGCTGAATACATAAATGAATAAAGTTTTTGGCCGGGCGTGGTGGCGCACGCTTGTAATCCCAGTACTTGGGAGGCTGAGACCGGAGGATCCGAGTTCGCGGACAGCCTCAGCTACTTAGTGAGGCCCTTGCAACTTAGCGAGACCCTGTTTCAAAATAAAGAATAAAAAATAGGGCTGGGGGTGTAGCCTGGAGGTAGAATGCCCCTGGGTTCAATCCCCAGTACCATCAATAAAATAAAATAAAAAATAAAGTTTTTGTAAATTCTTAAACTGGATCATCTAAATTGCCTCCTCAATTAATAGTTTCTTAGAGAACAATCTGGAAAAGACCTTCCCAGTACGTGAGTCAGCTTTTTTTCTAGTCAACTTTCAAACTAGTTTTTTTGTTTCCTTTTTGAGCAGAGGTAAAATATGAAGTTTGGCCTTTCCATGTTAGCCTTCTTGCATAGAAATTAGGAGAAACTGGGGACAGTAAAAGAATGCGAGCTTTGTAAATATGGAAAGACAGGGCCTTCTATCACCTGAGAGCTTTTTTTTTAAATCTCTTTTGACGGACAATTCCATCTAAATCCCACTGTTGTCCTTTTGCAACACCCATAGTGACCGTTAATAAGAAAAAGGGGGAATGATGGCCAACATGATGTCCTTGTAAGTATCAGGCTCAGAAAGGCTGCGGCTGCATTGGAGCCAATCCTACCACTCAAGAAAGTGGAAGTAAGCTGGGCGTGGTGGCGCACGCTTGTAATCCCAGTACTTTGGGAGGCGGAGACCGGAGGATCCGGGTTCGCGGCCCGCCTCAGTTCACTCGTGCTCTCTCGCGCTTTCCCTCTGTCTCTCTCTCTGCCTAGTGAGGCCCTCCGCAACTTCGTGAGACCCGGTTTCAAAATAAACTATAAAAAATAGGGCCGGGGGTGTAGCGCGGAGGTAGAATGCCCCTGGGTTCAATCCCCGGTACCACAAAAAAAAAAAAAAAGAAAGTGGAAATTTTGGGGAAGTGAGAGCAGCAGCCTCACCTTTCCAACACAACTATGAAAAATGTAGAGAGGCGTTCATACTGCTGAGAGGACTCCGAGCTTTGTATCGGTCCTTTTGATTTCACTGCCAAGGGCCCGTCCCCTGCTAGGGATGGACAGTGGTCCCTGGCCATGCTCTTCTAATGAGTACCATGGTCAGGTGACCCTTGTTCATGAAGGTGCCTATGATTCTCCACCTAATGGTTTATTTAATGGACAGTTATTTTTGAGAATGCAAACTGATAGTTATTTTTATTTGGTGTTTGTTTTAACACTGTTTTTTAGCCTTCATAACCTCTGGCAAATCATTTCAATTAATTTAAATTTATCTCAATTAGACAAATACTTATTGAACACCCACTGTGAACCAGGCATTGTATTTAAGGGAAGGAATACATAGGTATATTGGTGACTTTTAGAAGTTTATCATATCAGGCACGGAGGCACACACCTGTAATCCCAGTAAATCCCTGCAGGTTCCAGGGCAGCCTCAGCAACTTAGCGAGGTCCCTAAGCAACTTAGCAAGACCCTGTTTCAAAATAAAATAGGGCTGGGGCTGTAGCTCAGAAGTAGAACACCTCTGGATTCAACCTCCAGTACCAAAAAAAAAAAAAAAAGGAAATAAGTTTATCATAACAGGGACTAAATTAAGATACGTTGGTTGAATGATATGGTAGGAGTATGTTCAAGTATTGCTGGATCACTGAAGGGAAACAGGTAAGTCTAATTTTTATGGATAATCAAAAGAAGAAGAGACATTTGAATTGGGTCTCGAAGGATGAATAGAAGTTAAATGAGTAGTGTTGTGTTTAGGAGTATGGACTTTGGAGCTGCCTGGGTTCAAATTGTGACTCTGTCATAGTAGCCCTGAGGCCTTGAGCAAGTTCTGTAGCTTCCTTGCTCCACTGTCTGTAGAATATGGGTATTCATCGTGCTCACCTGAGTGTTGTCACTTGATAAAACTTGCATTAGTAAAATGCTTAGAACTCTTTCTAAGCATGCCATCGTGTCATAAACATGTTACACAGACAAGAACAAAAAAAAATGTGAAGTGAATGAAAGATTGGAGTATTATGGCATGCACAGGAATCAATCAGTGAATAGTTCTATGTGAGTGGTGTGTGGTTTGTTTATTGGCTGGTCCTTTCTGGAAGTTAGCTGTAAAAACCTAGACAAATTATCTGACATTGGAATTTCTTTCCTGTACTATCTCATTTTGCTCTCACACGGACTGAGCATCCTTATGTTCTGCTGCAGCTGGTCCCTGGTGAATCCACTGTTCCCTTTTTGTTTGTATAGCCATCGCCGGATCTCCGTGTGCATCCTCACAGGCTCACTTCTCTGGAAACTTCCATTTGCTCATGATCTCCTGGGTATATTTGTCACCAGGTTTTACTCCTGACATTCTTGAGTGGAGAATGTTGTAGTCATCTGTGTTTGTGCAGAGATAAGTGACAGCAGGTGGTTAAGCAGGCTCAGAACTCTGTGCACCTGACCTTGGGAACTCCATGTCTCCTGGAAGCCTACCTGGGGCTCCAGACTCTTCCTTTCATATAGGGACCTCCACATTTGCGACACATGATGGCCAATGCACAAGTCTCTATGCTCTCTGCCACCTGGACTCTACTTGATTCTTAACCCTAGGGGTAATCTGTGAAAAGCTTTGAATGACGGGCTGAGGAATTTATTATTTATTTATGGTGCTACTGGGGATTGAACCCAGGGCCTTGCACATGAAAGGCAATTGCTCTACCCCTGTACTACATCCCCAGCCCAAGACTTGTGGGAAATTTAAACAATATAATAAACTATGAAAACCCATTTAAAGTCTTTGTGTCAGAGAGTATTATGACAACCGACCAGGATTTAAGATTAGAAATACAGGATAAGGAACTACATGGCCACAAAGAAGAACAAAATTACATCATTTGCAGGGAAATGGAGAGAATTGGAGAACATTATGCTAAGTGAAATTAGTAAGTCACTAAGAGTGAAAAGTCGAATGTCCCCCCTAATATGTGGAAGCTAGATAGAATGAGACTTAGAAGGGACTCCCGACAAAGAAGAAGAAAACTTTAGATGAACAAAGAAGGTGACCTAACTGAGGGAGTTGGGAGGGGGGTGGAGGGAAACACACTATAGCACATGATGTATATATACAAACTTACAAGACTCAATCACTATGCAGAGCATGAAAGGGAGGGAAGGGGGAGGGAATAAGAGGGAATAGAGTGGGATTTGAGGGAGGGCCAAATGAGCAATGTGTGCATGTATGATGCTGCTACACTGATGTGTATCAAAATGTAAAATTACAATGCACCGCCGGGTGTGGTGGCGCACGCTTGTAATTCCAATACTTTGGGAGGTGGAGACCAGAGGATCCAGGTTCGCGGCCAGCCTCAGCTCTCTTTCTCTCTCTCTCTTTCTCTCTCTCTACTTAGTGAGGCCCTCTGCAACTTCGTGAGACCCGGTTTCAAAATAAAGTATAAAAAATAGGGCCGGGGGTGTAGCACGGAGGTAGAACGCCCCTGGGTTCAATCCCCGGTACCACAAAAAAATTACAATGCACCAATAAATGAATATATATAAAAAAAGAAAAAACTTTAAAAGATAGAATAAGAACCGATACATCGTGGAAGACAGATTAGGAGGAATTTCAAGAATACAAATGTGGTATCCAACACCAATAATATTCTGAGAAGAATATGTCTAAGATTTTAAGTTATGTGATAAAAGGGGTTTTTATAACAACCATTTCAATGGAGTGATAGAAATGGAGGCTAGACGGAAGGGTTAAGAAGTGAGCGGGTGTCCTGCAGGTGGTCTGGGGAGGCCTGGGAGTGGAGGGATTGAGACATACGATCCCGGTGACAGCCTGTCAACATGGCTTGGTTTAGGAATGGGTGTTCCACCAGAAAGACACAAGCATGCAGAGAGGCTAAGAGGAAGGTTCCAGTAGGAAACAATGAAGAAATAAGTAAAAGAGAGTAGAGCTGATGGGATATGATCCAAGAGAAGAAAGGACCTGTTCTAGGTGTGCTATGATAAAAGCATCTAATGTTTTTGTTTTTGTTTTTGGCAGTACCAGGGATTGAACCCAGGGGCATTCTACCTCCGGGCTACATCCCCAGCCCTATTTTTTTATTCTTTATTTTGAAACAGGGTCTCACTCAGTTGCAGAGGGCCTCACTAAGTAGCTGAGGCTGGCCGTGAACCCGGATCCTCCGGTCTCAGCCTCTCAAGTACTGGGATGACAAGCGTGCGCCACCACGCCGGGCTCGCATCTAAAGTTTTTATGACCTCAATAGTAGGATATTTAGAAAAAAGACACTTTATGAATTTATTCACTGAAGTTGGTGTGTTGACTCTCAGAATGCATCTGTAAAATGCAAAGGGATTCTTAATTGTTATAATCTAGCCATTCACCGGCATCCACTTTATGCTAGTGTCTATAATTAGTATTCAAATTTGATAAATGTATGGGCTTACTGCCGGTATTGTGGCTTAGACTGCCACAATAAAGTGAACATTGCAATAAAGCAAGTCATACCATTTTTTTGTGTGTGTGTCTTTCAGAGCATATAGAAGTTAGTTTTACACTACACTGGTCTTTTTTTTTTTTTTGCAGTACTAGGGATTGAACCCACGGGCATTCTACCTCCAAGCTACACCCCCAGCCCTATTTTTTTTTTATTCTTTATTTTGAAACAGGGTCTCACAGAGTTGCAAAGGGCCTAAGTAGCTGAGGCTGGCCGAAAACCTGGATCCTCCGGTCTCAGCCTCCCAAGTACTGGGATTACAAGCGTGCGCCACCACGTCCGGCTCACTATAGTCTATTAAGTGTGCAAGAGCATTATATCTAAAGAAACAATGTACATACCTTACTTTAAAAATATGTTATTGCCAAAAAAATTGTTAACAATGGTCTGACCCTTCTGGGAGTCCCAATCTTGCTGGTGTGTGTGGGGGTCCTTCCTCAACGTTGGTGGCTGCTGACTGATCAGTGGGTGGTTGCTGAAGGTTAGGGTAGCCAGGAGGATTTCTTAAAATAGAAGGCTGCATCAACTGACTCTTATTTTCATGAAACTTTTCTCTGCATCAACTGACTCTTCTTTTCATGAAACTTTTCTCTGTAGCATTCCAGGCTAAACTGTAATACATAAGGCACTTAGAACAGTACCTGGTACATGGCAAATGTTCAAAAATTTTAGTGATTACATATGTATAGGATGTGGCAGAATCGGCCTCTTTGAACATTATTTTCTGAGTTATTAACCGCCACATGAAAGGTATGATTTAATCTTCACACAATTTGTATGAGGTAACCTCATTTAACAGAGGAGAAAACCGAGGCTCAGAGATGTCAAGTAACCTAATTGAGATTAAAGAATCGGGGTTGTGTTGAGGCTGTGTTCCTGTCTAACTTGAAAGCTTGAGCTTGCGGTAATTCTTGTCTCCTACTTGAGAGCCATGTACATGGATACATTTAACCCCCACCCAAAGTCTTTCATTAGCATGGGACTCTAGCATATATTCTCCTGATATTCTGTCCATTTTAGCCTTTAAAACAACAGTTGAGTCTTCAAATATGCAGCAGGAACATGCTCCTTACTGTCTCCTGCCGGGTTCTCTTCCACCCACTGTGAAATATTGGATGAATGTGAAACTCTGTCCCCAAACCCTGCCTGTTCTCACTCTAGTCTTCTCTCCAGATACACCAATCCACTTCACAACTCCAAGTACCGGCGAGGGGCAGCTCCTACTATTAAATCTCCAGCTTAGGTCTCTCTTCTGAAATCTAGACCAATGCACACCTCATGACCTAGCTGCCTCTGCAATCAATCTGCAAAATATCTTTCATTGGCTCCTATAGGCACCCAAAATGGAATCTATACTCACCCCCTAAATCCACTTCTCCTCTAGAGTTTTATATCTTACTGAGTGGCAGAACTTCCTCTCTACCCCTGTAGGACTCAGTAAGTAGTAAACAAACCCTATTGCACACCTGGAACCCAAAGCTCAATTTGAACCTTCTGTCTCCCTCTTATAGCCACTCACCCAAGTCCAGTTCCCACATGGCTCTCGAATTTTCTTTTCTTATTTGCATCCTCACTCCCACGGTATCACCTCAAGTTCTTCTAAATCGCTTTCCTAGATTACTGTGACAGCTTCCTAGGTGATTTTTTTTTTTACTCTATGAACTTATTTCACTTCCAAGTCACCTTCCACACATCAGCCACTTTTCTGCTTAGAACTTCAAAGACTTTCCATTGGCCTTATGAGAAAGACTGGGTGATGGCTTTTTTTTTTTTTTTGGCTCTGCCACTTTTTTAATGTTCATTTATTGGTGCATTGTAATTATACATTTTGATATATGTCAGAGTATGAACATCATACATGCACACATTGCACATTTAGCCCTCCCTTCAAACCCATCCTACTTCCTCCCCCTTCCCTCCCTTTCATGCTCCAGATAGTGATTGAGTCTTATAGGTTTGTGTATGTACACCATGTGCTATAGTGTGTTTCCCTCCACCCCCCTCCCAACTCCCTCAGTTAGGTCACCTTCTTTAAGATTTCTTCTTCTTCTCTTCTAAGTCCCATTCTATCTAGCTCCCACAGATTAGGGGGAACATCCGATTTTTTACTCTTAGTGACTTACTAATATCACTTAGCATAATGTTCTCTAGTTCTCTCCATTTCCCTGCAAATGATGTGATTTTGTTCTTTATGGCTGCGTAAAATTCCATTGTGTACATATCCCATAGTTTTGTGACCCACTCATCTGTTGATGGACTTTTGACATTTCAAATTGGTGAGACTAAACTCCACCTGCCATTTTTTTCAGTCACCTATTAATTGAGGTCCTACTGTGAAGGGATTTTTCAGATCTGATTAAAATCCATAATAAATTAATCAAACAAGAGATTATCCTGCATGGGCCAGACCTAATCAGGTGAACCCCTTTTTTTTTTTGTGGTACCGGGGATTGAACCCAGGGGCATTCTACCTCCGCGCTATACCCCCAGCCCTATTTTTTATACTTTATTTTGAAACTGGGTCTCACGAAGTTGCAGAGGGCCTCACTAAGGAGAGAGAGAGAGAGAGATAGGGAGAGAGAGCGAGAGAGCTGAGGCTGGCCGCGAACCCGGATCCTCCGGTCTCTGCCTCACAAAGTACTGGGATTACAAGCGTGCGCCACCACGCCTGGCCAGGTGAACCCTTTAAGTGAGGGCTGAGGACTGAGCTTTGAGATGCCAAACAGCTCATGCCTGTGGGGTTCCAGCCTGCTCAGGGCCCTCCCCTCCTGATGGCTTGCCTCACAGAGTTGAGACTTAGACTTACTTAGCAAGAAATAAATACATGTATACATAAATGTGTGTCTGCGTTTTGTTATCTACTGTTTTATTTTCCACAGTTTTGGTTATCATTAGTTAGCTGTGGTCCAAAGATATTAAATGGAAAATTCCAGAAGTAAACAATTTATAAGTTTTAACCTTCATACCATTCTGACTAGAATGATGAAATCTCACACGATCCAACACCATCCCACCCAGAATATGAACACCCATTTGTACAGCCTATCAACACTCTATGCTCTACCTTCCCATTAGTCAAGCTATAGCAACAGTTAAGTAACCCTTCTTTTACTCAGTAGTGGCCCCAAAGCGCATGAGTAGTAATACTGGTAATTGGATGTGTCAAAGAGAAGTCGTAAAGTCCTTCTTTTAAGTGAAAAGGTGAAAGCTCTTGACTTAATAAGGAAAAAAAATTGTATGCTGAGGTTTCTACATTCTGTCATAAGACTAAAACAATATATATATATTTACATATGTGTATACACATTTATTTATATATATACTATAAATACATATATGTATGTGTGTATATACAACACACACACACAGACAGAGTGGCTACAATATTTTGGGGCATCAAATCAAAGTATGAGACAGGAAGAAGAGGTTTAAAATATTCAAAGGTGAAAGGAAAAAATGGCTCTCTCATTTTAAGGCTTTGTGGCTTTATTGTTGTTGTTTGTGTATTTGTTTGTTTACAGAATGGGTGCACTTCTCAGGGAATTCCCTCTAAATCTCATTTGCCAGAACTTTATCAAATGGCTACCCAAGCTGAGCAGAGGTGTGAGAGATCAAGTTTTTTAGTTTTTTGCTTGTTTTTGTGATGGAGATGGAGCCCAGGGTCTCGAACACACAAACCGGGCAAGTGTTCTATCTCTGAGCTACATCCACAGCCCAGAGATCAAGTTTTTAACCTTTACGGTGTCTGTGATAGAGGCAAGCCAAAAAGAAGGGGTAGGAACTTGTGGTTGGGTCAGCCAACTGAGAGTATTTTACAAATTTCCTCTCCCCTCTTTTCAATGGTATAATTCATACCTAATTCTCCAATTTCAACATAAAAATCTGTTCAAGGGAGCCCCTTCTCATCCACCAGACCATGTTGATATGACTATTAAAACTTTTTTTCATAATGTTTGTTACACCAATGTCAATCCTCTTTGGTAGATTATAAGCTTATGAACTCTCCAGCAGGTCAGAGACCACATCTCTTGTGTTCTTAGCGTTAGCTTAAAACCTAGAACATATATTTGCTTCACAGTCCCAGCAGGCCTGGTTAGTGCTCTAAGCCAAGATGCCATCTGCCTCATCCTCTATGTGGTATTCTCAAAATTTCTTTGAAGCACCAGAAAATGGAAATTTAGTGAGATTACCAACAGGAGTCCTTCGCTTCTGACTCAAGTTTTCACTTCTGCAATGCTAAGAAAGTAGCAGTATTGATTTCTAGCTGTGGGAGAAGAGAAGTCACGTGCATGCACAACCACCCGGTCTTCAAGGCAACTCTCCTACCGTAGCCTGATGGGAATACCCAGGAGGCATGACTGTAATTAGCCATCATCATTTACTGGGCCGATGCCTTCACTACATACAAAATACACATAATTACAGTTCACTAAAGAAGGACTCATTGTACTGGAGTTAGTCATCAGTCAGTTCTTTTAGATTTCACAGAAGGCAAAAAGCTCGGGCCATTATCTTGGCTGCTTAGATACTGCAGTTAAATCGAGGGTGGCTTGCTGGAGCCCTGAAGAAACTTAAAGGGCCAACGAGTCGACTAGCACAATAGCCAGTCTCCCACGTGAAGCCCACCTGGACTGTTTCTCATTAATGGACTAGTTTGCTTACACAGGAAATTTTAATAGGCCAGAGTTGTTCTTCTTCCCAGAAATTATGTATTGATGAGGTTTTAATCATTTACATAGTAAGATGTCAGAAACTACTATTTTTTTCAGTTGAAACATCTGTGTTTGAATTTTCCCCATAGAGGCCAGACTCAGATGAATAGACTGTAAGCTCCATGAGAGCAGAGGCTTGGTTGGTGGTGGTTCTGGTTGGTGGTTATGGTGTGGTAGTGTGTCTGTTCCACTGGCAGACCGAGTCTTTAGTAGTTCCTAGCATTTGAGAGGCACTCAAATATTTATGGAATAAATTATGATAGTTATGATAATATGTTTTTACCTGGCACTCTTAGCCTATTTGCATGATGAATCACACCGACTGATTTTTTAAATGTGAACCAAACTTTTATATTTGACATAAACCCCACTGGGCAATTGAGCTAAAATATTGAGCTAACCAACTAAACGTGGTCAGGCTTTGCTAATACTTTCAAGGATACAAGCAACCAGGAAGGATAAGCAAAGCAGGGCGAGATCTGTGAAAACTCATGAGCCTCCTCAGATACATCCTTGCTGCACTGGACACGTGCTTTCTGGACCAAAACAGTAGCGGGGGCCCCCAAGTGACCTTATCTTCCACTCTGGAGAGTCTTCAGGTTATGGGACACTCCCATTTTATTTCTCAGATATTTGTATTTTTTTTTTTTTTGCGGTACTCGGGATTGAACCCAGAGGCATCCTATTTCCCTGTATTTTTTTTTTTTTTTTGCGGTACTCGGGATTGAACCCAGGGGCATCCTATCTCCACGCTACACCCCCAGCCCTATTTTTTATTCTTTATTTTGAAACAGGGTCTCACTAAGTTGTAGAGGGCCTCACTAAGTAGCTGAGTCTGGCCTCGAACCCAGATCCTCTGGTCTCAGCCTCCCAAGTACTGGGATGACAAGCGTGCGCCACCATGCCCGGCTTCCTCAGATATTTATATAGTCCAGGCAACATTCTCCAGGGACACACACTTCAATTATCACTAGATTATACACAGGTTTGTTTCCTAGACACAGTCCTAATCAGGGACATCTTATGAAGGGCATTCCATAAGTAAGGACTATACCCCTAACAAATATTGTTATACCAGGAATCTCAGTTATTAGCATGTTTACAAGTAGATTATATGAGGTAATTTGCCTGGGTTTCCTGGGAGTGAGACCTCCCTACCACCATACCTCACCCCAGTAATTCAGCGATAAATAGTTCACAGTTCTTTTACTTTAACACATTCCTTCTCAGTTATAAAATGTATGTACACAAACATACACACTAATCTGGATTCAAGGAGATATCTATCTATCTATCTATCTATCTATCTATTTATCTATCTCTCTATCTATATTGAACCCAGGGGCATTCTACCTCTGAGCTATACCCCCAGCCCTTTTTGTATTTTATTTTAAGACAGGGTCTCACCAAGTTGCTGAGTGTCTCATTGTGTTGCTGAGGCTGTCCTCGAACCTGCAATCCTCCTGACTCAGCCTTTCAAGTATTGGGATTACAGGCATGCGCCATCACACCTGGCTCAAGTAGCTAATATTATTTAAAGCATTTTGCATCTTTGTCATGGTCTGGACTTTTTTCTTCTCTTCGGTGTCTCTGAAGTTAACACTAAACTCTTAAATGAGCTGGGATGTATTTTCTTCTTTTCCATATTCTGAGTGAGTCTGTGGAGCATGGGGCTATGTCTTCCTTAAATGCTTGTGAGAATTTAGGAGCAAAGTCATCTGGGCGTGGCTTTGTCTTAATGGAAAGGTTTTTAATTGCAAATTCAGTTTCTTTAATTGGTATAGGGCTATTGAGTTTTTTTTTTTTTCTTGAGCATGTTTTGGTAATTTTTGTCTTTTAAGGAAGTTCTTCATTTCATCCAAGTTGTTAAATATATTGCATTTAACTTAATTCATAATACTCCCTTAGTATGTTTTAATGTCTATAGAACATGTAGTCGGGTCCCTTCTTTTATTCCCAATATTAGTAATTTGCTTCTCTTATTTTTCTTTATAATTCTAACTAGAGGAATATTGATTTTATTGATATTTAAAAAACAATTTCTCAGCCAGGCGTGGTGGCGCACGCTTGTAATCCCAGTACTTTGGGAGGCGGAGACCGGAGGATCCGGGTTCGCGGCCAGCCTCAGCTCTCTCTCTCTCTCTCTCTCTCTCTCCCTGTCTTTCTCTCTCTCTACTTAGTGAGGCCCTCCGCAACTTCGTGAGACCTGGTTTCAAAATAAAGTATAAAAAATAGGGCCGGGGGTATAGTGCGGAGGTAGAACGCCCCTGGGTTCAATCCCCGGTACCGCAAAAAAAAAAAAAGAAAAACCAATTTCTCGTTCTGTTGCTTGTTCTTTTTCTATTCCATACATACACATCCATTCTTATCTTTATTTTCCTTCTTTTTTCTTACTTTGAATTTAATTTGTTCTTTTCATCCTAGTTTCTTAAAAGGGAAACTTAGTGATTTTAGGTCTGTCTTATTTCACATACTAGCATTTTAAACCACAAATTTCTCGACGTTAGCTACATCCAGTATTAAAATGGATGCTCTGGGGAAAAAAGGAAAAACAAAAATAAAAAAGAAACCCTAGTTGGTAGCATTTGCCAATATCTGTAGTGTAAATATCTCCACCATGACTAATATCGTTATCGATGTGATGTCATTGAATAGAGTTAGTAAGAAATGCACACACTTGGCTCTTGTGTGCTGTATGAAACAATTCGGGCCCATCACTGGCCACACCCACAAGTTCTGATATCCTGCCTTTTCATTTTCCTTCAATTCATTTCTAATTCATCTTCTGGCTTCTCCTGTGACCCACATGTTATATAGAAGCATGTAATTTACTTTCCAAACATGTGGCTATTCTAATTATTTTGCTATCTTTCTGTTATCTATTTCTAATCTAATACTGTTTGGGCCAGAAAATGTAGACAATATATTTCAATTCTTTCAGGTTTGCAGAAATTTGCTTACTGAGACTTTTCATAAACTAGTATACATTCTATCTTATTGAATGTTTTATGTGTACTTGAAAGGGTGGACATTGTTCTGTTATTGGTTGGAGTAGTCTATAATTACCCATTAGTTGGTGATACTATTGTTGAAGTTTCCTGTGTATTCTATCCCAAATGGTTATTATTATTATTTGGTACTAGGGATTGAACCTAGTGGATTCTACCTCCAAGCTACACTCTGCCACTTTTTTTTTTCTTTTTTGAAACAGAGTCTCGCTAAATTGCTGAGGCTGGCCTCAAACCTGCAATCCTCTTGTCTCAGTCTTCCAAGTACTGGTGAGGTAGGAGTCTAAAATGGTGCCGCCCTGCAGCCACCATGCAGAGCCTAAGCTACTCACCTGCCATGTGGGAAGAGTTAGAGGAAATCAGGCTCAGGAAAAGAAACTTACACCTAAACCAAGCTTCCACACCTGTGGAGCCAATCAAGACCTGCCCCAAGGCTGTATAATTTGTATGCTAATGCCATTTGGGGCTCAGACTTCGGACATTAGTCTGGGCCTCCTGGCAGAAGTAAAGGTATTCTCCTTCCCAATCTGGTTTCCTGGTCTTCATCTCTCTGTGCCTGTCCTCCTGCAACAATTGGTGAGCCATCTAGGAAGTCCGTGGTACGGGAGATCCTGACCTGGGGTGTTTCGCCTGTCCCTCTACTGGACACAGGGGACACTGGTCCACTGAGCGTGCCAGGGTTCCTTTGCCTCTTTGTGGGAGGCTCAACGGAGAAGCCAACGTCCCACGTGGCCACCCAAGGAGAAACATGGACCAGGGATGGAATGAGAGGCATCAGCAGACATCTGAATCATGGTAGGAAAGCCCCGGGACAACTGGGGACCTGTCCAACTGGACAGAGGGGGGATCTGATAAACCCCCACGGTCCTCCGACTACCAGCACTAGGCAACTGTCAGGAAATCAGGACCCAGGAGAAGAGGGGGGGTGTTGAGTGTCTGACAATTGCGTGGCATGTGACTGAGAAGGACAAGGACTGTGGATTCAGATCCCAGTCTATAGAGTTGAAGTGAGTACAGAGTTCCAATCCATGGTTCCAGGGCAAACTCATATGGCTCAGGGCAGCACTGACGTTGATAGCTGGACTCACTGGCCTGCCAAAGCTAAGAGGGGCCTGAAATATCCTCCCGAGAGGACTGGTCAGAGACAAACGAAGCGAGTGTTATCTGTTATCTGTGTCGCATTGAAATGGGAGGGATGCAAAGGAAGTGGACTCCTCTTGAAACAATGATCACAAATTTCAAGAAAGGATATAATGGGGACTGTGGGGGAAAATTAAGTCCCGGTGAGCTGTGGATCCCTCTGTGAGTTAGAGTGGCCTGCTTTTGATATAGGGTGGCTTGCAGAAGGTTCATGCAATAGTTTTAGGTTTGGGTAGTAGGATGATACCAATCTCATAGACTGAGTTAGAAAGTATTCACTCTGGTTCTTTCTTCTGAAAGATAGTGTCCAAAATTGGTATAATTCCTTCCTTAAATGTTTGGTAATACTTACTAGTGAATCCATCTAGGCCTGGTGCTTTCTGTTTTACTGATTAATTTTTCATAGATATATGTCTGTTCAAACGATCTAATTTTTTCCTTGTGTGAGTTTTGCTAGATTGTATCTTTCAAAGAATTAGTTCTTTTCATCTAAGTTATAAAATTTGTGGGTAAAGAGTTGTTCATAACACTCTCTTATTAACCTTTTAATATCCATGGGATCTGTAGTGATGTCATCTTTTCATTTCTGATACTAGTAATTTCTGCCTCCTCTTTCATAGTCTGGCTAAAGAATTATCAATTTTATCGATATTTTTGAAGACCTAGCTTTTAGTTTTATTGATTTTTGTCTACTGATTTTCTGTTTTTTAAATTTTATTGTTTTCTTCTCTTTTATTACTTCTTTCTTCTGCTTACTTTAGAATTAATTTGTTCTTCTCTTTTTCTAATTTCTCAAGGTAGAAATTTAGATTATTGATTTTAGATCTTTCTTCTTTCTTAATACATGTATTCAATGTTATAAATTTCCCCAACCACTACTTTTGCTGTTTCTCACAATTTTTGATAAGTTGTGTTTTCATTTTCATTTGGTTCAGAATATTTTTAAATTTCACTTGAGATTTCTCCTTAGACCTGTGTGTTATTTAGAAGTGTTTAATTTCCACATATTTTAGAATTTCTGTTATTTATTTTTAGTTTAATTCTGTTGTGTTCTGAGTGCAAATATTGTATAGTTTTTATTCTTTTAAATTTAGTAAAGTATGTTTTATGTCCTAGACATTGATCTTGGTGAATGCTTATGTGAACTTGAGTACAATGTATATTTTGTTGCTGGATAAAGTAGTCTATAGATGTCAACTAGAAATAATTGATTAATAGTGTTGTTGAGTTCAGCTTGTTCTTACTGATTTTCTTTTGGCTGGATCTGTCCATTTATGACAGAGAGGTGTTGAAATCGCCAATTATAATTGGGGATTCACCCATTTTTTTCTTGCAGTTCTATCAGTTTGTGCCTCACATAGTTTGGTGTTCTGTTGTTAGACACATACACATTATGGATTATTATGTCTTCTTGGAGAATTGTCCCTTTTATCTTTATGTAGTGCCCCTTTTTATTCCTAATAATTTTTCTTGCTTTGAAGCCCAATTCATCTGAAATCATTATACAGTTTAGATTTGGGTTATAGTTTCAACTGAAGGCAGACCTTGTTAGGAAGAATAGTTCAAAAGGATTCCTTTTTTCCTTCCTCTGCTAAAAACACGAGGGGACTTTTTTTCTCCTGATGTTTACTGTGAGAGCCTAAGTGAGCTCCTAGAGGTAAAACTCCTGAAGTATAGGTCCCCCTGGAGTTTTCAACTCTCAAACTCTCTGCGCTGAGCCTCCAGCAATTCTTCACTCACAGTTCAGGGTTTCCTACCCAACTCTTTTTTTTTTTATTTTTTTTAG
>PVJS01028956.1:0-25136 GCA_004027185.1 Glis glis
TGAGGCCCTCCGCAACTTCGTGAGACCCAGTTTCAAAATAAAGGATAAAAAATAGGGCCGGGGGCGTAGCGCGGAGGTAGAACGCCCCTGGGTTCAATCCCCGGTACCACACACACACAAAAAAAGCTGCCTTAGTGTACTTCTGTGTGCATGAGTGCGTGCGTGCGTGTGTATGTGTGTGCATGTGTGCGTGCGTGCGTGCGTGTGTGTATGTGTGTGTGTGCATGAGTGCGTGCATGAGTGCGTACATGTAAGAGAGTGGGTTGGGCGCTGCGCGTACCTCCTGCTTAATTTTGGTATGATGCTTGTTTCTTTAAGAGGAATGATTAACTGTAAGCCACTCTGAAAACTGGTCTTGCAGAGCAGTGAGCTGTGAATTCACTCATTTGGGGGTTTTCATTTTAAATGATTTTTGCATTCTTTTTTAGAAAAAAATTCTTCTAGGCAGTCCTGGGGAGTTTGGAAACTGACTTTATTTTGTTTCTTGCCCTTTAGTGATTTTGATAGGGCTGTGGAAGAGTGGAGGCAGTTCCACTGTGACCTGAATGACCTCACACAGTGGATAACAGAAGCCGAAGAGTTGCTGGTGGATACCCGCGCTCCGGATGGCAGCCTGGACTTAGAGAAGGCCAGGGCGCATCAGCAGGTGAGCGCTCTCTGTCACAGGAGAAGGAGCCGCCAAAAAGTTGCAAATGTATTTAGCATCTGGTCCTTAAGACAGATTGTAAAAAGAGGAACCCAATATATTAATTTTTAAGGGGTATATATATCGATAATTTGTAATTTTTATTCTGATTCTAGTTTCTAGTTTCAAGCTTTAGGAAAAAATGGTCATGTACTCTTTTCACTTGGATTTTAAAGAAGTTTAAAAAATGGTCTTTAGTGGCTAATGTGAGAAACAATTTTACTTTTAAAATTGTTTAAAAATAATTTCCTATCCTCAAATTTGTATTCAGTATAATACTTGTAAGATTTTGTACCCAGGACTATATCAAGGATAGAAAAATATAGGCATACCTTACGTCTGGTTTTCTTTTTTGTCCTTAAACACTTAGGCATCTCCCTTTTCTTTGTATCATAGATAATTATCATAAAAGTAAATTATTCCTGAGCTACAGCAGGGCAGCTGCTCATGTAAGTCTAATTCGGTCTTGGGAAAATATAATACAATAGCGAAATCAGTTCGTATGACAATAGTTCTTTAAAAATAATGATAGCAAGCAAGGAAAATTTCAATTTTACTACTGTTAAACAATTTCCTCTTTTATTCGATTTTTAGAATATATTTTCTGTATAAGTTTCATGAGGAATTAAAGAGAATACTTTTAATTTTCTCATTAACATGTTAATGCATTTTCGAGTTACAGATAAATACTTAAATTTGGGTTTAACATACCCCTTTAATCTGCTACTTTAAATTCTGCAGACCAGTGAAGTAATGTCTCAGTAAAATGCACACTGAGGTTTATTTATATATGGCAGGACATAGGCGTATATGGGAATAAATGGTTTTTTTGTTTTTGTGTTTTTGAGAGATGCATTAAGTACTTGTTTGGAAGAAGATGAGCAATCCACTTTAATCAAACATGATTGATGCTTCTGCTTCGATGTAAACAGCTGTTATTTGTTTTATGATATTAGGCTGTCCTATTTCACTTTATTTTGTCTGAGGACATTCATGAGGGTGGGTTCAATTTCAAGATAGATTTCATTTATTGCGTTCCTTGCAATGTAATTAAGTTCTTTGGGAATGCCTTTTTCATGAACATAAAACACCCTTCCAGGAATTTGTTTCTGTAACACTGAAGTCGATGTCATGCTGTTTGGGTAGATGCATGGCATCGGTGTAATTGGGGAGTGGAATTCATCTTGGCTTGTGCTGTATTGCAGGAGCTGGAAGAGGGCATCAGCAGCCACCAGCCCAGCGTGGCAGCAATCACCCGCACTGGGGACGGGATTGTGCAGAAACTCTCCTCGGCAGAAGGAAGCTTCCTGAGAGACAAGCTGGCGGGTTTAAACCAACGCTGGGGCGCAGTCGTGGCGCAAGTGAAGGACAGGCAGCCCAGGTGACACAGCTGCAGCCGCTCCAGGGTGCAGGAGCAGCAGACGTGGGGTAGAATCTTCAGAGATACAGTCTGCTGAGTTTCGAGTTCTTTTATCATCCGATACTATAATGGGAATTTTACTGACCTCTGAGGTTTCCACTGTCCATGTGCCTCATTACTTATCTTTAGATTGTCTATAAAGTCTCACTTTTCTACTCAAATATCATCTATGTTAAAAAACACCTTATATGTTAAAAATACCTTTATTCTTTTTATTTTTGAGTAGTATGATACGATGACTATGGTGAGAACTTGAAGTAGTTGAAAGAACACACTGGACCTCCAGTCGGAAGGTCTGCAAGTGTCGGGCCCCTCCCCTGACTCATTTCCTGTCTGAGTTTATATTAGTTGCTCATCACTCGAGGTTGCTCTTAGTGTCAAAGGATGTGCTAGATCCCTATGTGTCAGTTATCTGTGGGTAATAAGGTTCATCATCTAATAATGTAATATATGAATATATTATTGTTAATTTTCACAGCAGACTATATAATAGAGTACCTAAGATTTTGTTATGGTATCTTCTAGTTGCAGTAATATTTGATTACTAGTGAATATAATACTCAAACACACACACACACACACACACACACACACACACACACATATATGTGTGTGTGAGTGAAACATTTAAAATGATTTGAAGTTATTTTTGGAGATAGTCAAAAATCAATGAACAATTTCTCCTTTGCTTAATATATTCCATTTCATTAATGATTTTTGGGGGGCTATTGGGAGTTTGGAGTTAAAACAGGTTTTTAAAATACTTTTATTAGTGCATTGTCATTGTACATCAGAGTGAGACTCCAAGTGATACAAACACACATGTGTGCATACAAACATACATGTGTGATACCAACACACATGTGTGTATCACTTGGGCTGTCTCCCTCTGCATCCCACTCCGCTCCCCCATCCTCATACATGTTAGTGAGATTGGTACTTCATGTATGGATATAACATATTTGAATCGTTTCCTTCCTCAATCCTCCTTTTTCTCCATTTCACCTCCTTCCCCTAACCCCTTTCCACTGTTCTACTGGTCTCTCTCCTCATTTATCTGAAGTCCTTTTTTGTTTCCTGTTTTCTCTCTAGCTTCCACATATGAGAGAAAACATACAACCTTTGACTTTCTGAGATTGGCTGATTTCACTCAGCGTAATATTCTCTAGTTCCTTCCATTTTCCTGCAAGTGACATAATTTTGTTCTTCTTTATGGCCGAGTAAAACTCCATTGTGTGTATATACCACCTTTTCTTTATCCATGCGTCTGTGGAGGGACACCTAGGTTGGTCCCATAATGTGGCTATTGTGAATTGTGCTGCAGTTAAAATAGGTATGCATGTATCATTACAGTATTCTGACTTTAATTCTTTTGGAAAGATACCAAGGAGTAGAATAGCTGGGTCATATGGTGGTTCCATTTCCAGAATTTTGAAGAACTTCCATACTGATCAATTAGCAAAGAAAAATAAATTAAAGGGATACAAATAGAGAAAGAAGAAGTAAAATCGAGTTAATTTTTTGGTTAATTCATCTGCAGATTGATGTATTCTTTCAGTAATAAGCTATTAGTTTGCTAATACATTACTAAGTCCATCACTACAATATGGCATATAATATTCAAGTATGGTGTGACTTATGGCTTCTTTTTTTTTTGTGGTACTGGGGATTGAACCCAGGGGCATTCTACCTCCGAGCTACACCCCCAGCCCTATTTTTTATTCTTTATTTTGAAACAGGGCCTCACTAAGTAGCTGAGACTGGCCGCAAACCTGCGATCCTCCTGTCTCAGCCTCCCAAGTACTGGGATTACAAGCGTGTGCCACCACGCCCGGCTGTATGGCTTCTTTTTAGTAAAAAAAAAAATCTATATTTTGTATATTTTGGTTGAGTGATTGCCATGTGACCAAGACAGTATTTGGTCCTTTGCACATATGGCATTATTTAACCCTCATGATCACTGACGAAAATATTCGTTCCATTTTACAGCTCAGGCATGTGAGGCTCAGAGCAGAGAGGTTAAGCAATTTGTCCAGGGGTTCACAGAAAGTAGGCGATGCGCTAACTTATGCTGTCACATACTGTGCAGTATAACCTGGAAAAGCCAGGGAGCTCTCTGGTCCAAGTTTCCCCCTCTGTAAATGAGAGCTATGATATCATGCTGATTAAATGAGACAGTGTTGGTAAAATGTTTGTGCCCTGACTCTTCATAGCTAACACTTAGAATATCAATTTCTTATAAAAGTAAGTTACCAGCCGGGCATGTTGGCACACACCTGTAATCACAGTACTTGGGAGGCTGAGTCAGGAGGATTGCAAGTTTGCAGCCAGCCTCAGCTACTTAGTGAAGCCCTCCGCAACTTAGTAAGACCCTGTTTCAAAATAAAGCATAAAAAATAGGGCTGGGGATGTAGCTCAGAGGTAGAACGCCGCAGGGTTCAATCCCCAGTACCGCAAAAAAAAAAAAAGAAGAAAATGTTGAAAGGAAAAAAGTGATTAGAGACAACATCCCTAAGAAGACCCAGTGTTGCCATAGAGACAGGAATGATGGGCTCTGGAATTTATGTCTTGAGAAGGAGAGATACTGGATGCTGAATTTTGAGGCATTTGTAGCAATTTCCCATAAATTCCTTGGAGGGAGGGCCTTTGTTAGTCAGGTTTCCCTGTGATAACAAATACCTGAGATAATGGACTTCTGAAGAGAAAAGCTTCATTTGGCTCCCAGTTGTAGGAGTCAGTCCACGGCTGGTTGGCTGTTGCTTTGGGCCTGGGGTGGTGCATCATCCTGGGAACACCGGGTAGAGCATACTGCTTGCCTGATGGCAGGGAAGCTAAAAAGATTGGAAGAAGAAGGGGCTGGAGTCCCACTATCCTCTTCAACGGCGCACCCCCAGTGACTTGATGACATCCTTTTAGGCCCCACCTCTTCCCCCACTCTTCCCCACCTCTTCCACCACTGCCTTCCAGTAGCTGGGGACCAAACCTTTAACACATGGGCCTTTGGGGGACATTCCAGCTCCCAATTGTAGTAGCCTTCTAGGGAAAAGAAGTAGGACAGGCAAAGGTGGGAGGCATGAGTACCATGGCCAGGCGAGGGATCTGCAGAGGATGTGAGGAGGAGGAGGACTCAGGGAATCTAGGACTGGATTGGAAGGGGAGGCACCGTACCAACTTACATGCCATGCTCATGAAAGTCCCTAGGCTTTGCTTTCTTAAGGAAAACGGTGCACCTGCTGCCTGCAGGGTATTAACAATAAATGCAGAAATTCCCCTAAAGATTTTCAAAACACTCTATGAAGTGTGGTAATTATTGCTGTTGACATTAACAAGTCAAACTTAACGAATCTCTTCCCTAACATCTCGTATTTTAACTAAAGCAATACTTGTTTTCATCATTTCATGTTAAACTTCACTTTAGGTTTTCAGCCTATCTATATTGGGACTGCCTTGGAACTTTAAGAGTTTATATGTGTACTGTTATAAAAGTCATTGAGAATTGTCATGCAGTTCAATTTGGTTTTGTATTGAATGCCTATAGCTAAATATTTGCACAGTTTAGCAAAGTATGGTGTTATTCCTTAATGAGCAACTGTTATCTGCTGTTTGAATAGGAATTCGGAATTTGTTTTTACTCTTAGGGCTAACATTTAAATTGTAGACTATATTTAGTTAGCTTGCAGATGAAATTTTTGGGTGACTCAGATATGTCCTATTGAAATCACTTGATAATGTTAGTTTCTTTCATAATTCTATATTCAGAGTACTAAATTAGTCATGATTATGAAACATCAGAAATTTAAATTTCAACTTTTTTTTGAAACAAAAGGCTGATGCTAGTATTTTGGATGTTTCCAAAGTTGTTACGTTAAATACTTTTCAATACGGGGGGGTAGATCGCCTGTTTTAGTGTTGATAATCTTCACAATTTATACTATTGCTTACCTTATTTATTTTTTTAATCTCGAAACAGTGTTTTCTTCATGGATACTTAAAAACCGTGATTTAGTCATGGTTTTTGTTACTTTTGTAAGCATTATAATACTCTCCCTCAAATATTATTGATGCTCCATTAAATATATAAGTATTATTTAATATTTGATTATATCTATTAGATTATTATTTTAGGCCTCTTTTAAAATAAAAAAGGTTCAGCTATCAAAACGTAAATTCTTATTAGGATGACACAATGCAGTTCATTCAAAAATTGAATTCAGTTTTTCAACCAACAACTAATTATAGCAGCTATAAAAATAATGATACCACTAAGCTCTTAATAGTTTTTAAGTCCTTTAAAAATACCCAATCCTATTTGTCATATGAGTTCTAATCATATTCTCATCTTCTGACAGATGGCTTGTATTCTTATAAATGTTATTCTTTTAAAAGATCTAATTAAGGCAGTTCCATTTCTATATTAATCTGTTTTCTGTGCATCCTTTAAAACTTTTGCTGTATTTTTCTTAGATCTCTTTTTATAACTTGGTGCTATAGCCAAATATAATAATTATTTTGATGAACTAATCAAATGTACATTTTTTCTTGTGTTTTTCCCCCTAATACTTGTAACACTTTTCAACTTTCAGTACCTTGCTTTCTTCTTCTTTCCGTTCTATGAATAGAGTAATGGTTGTCACCTGATGTGAATAATATGTCACATAATGATGCCTTTCTATCTCCATGGATTACCCAAAGAGAATTATGTGTTTTCCCTTATTATTTTAGATAACGACATTTTTCATTAAAAAAAACTTCTATTATAATACACAGCAGTATCTAACTTTGAAAAAGTCTTTTGTGAAGATAATATTCTTTAATTTCAATGTTTTTTTAATATAATTAAGGAAAAATTCTTGTTCTCATTAAGTAATCCTTACTCTGGCAGAATGTATACATTACTATTAACATTAATTTTAAAATACATATTAAGTATTTATTAGCAATTATTTCTCTTTGGCGGGTATTTAGTCAGCATAGCCAAAGCAAATAGATAATGTTCTGCTTAATGAGGTAATTTTTCATGCTTTTTTTCTACAACATTTTCTTTCAGGCTGAAAGGAGAAAGTAAGCAGGTGATGGGATATCGACAAAAGCTAGATGAGATCAACTGTTGGTTAACAAAGGCTGAGAATGCTGTGCAAAAGAGATCAACCACCGCGCCAGAAGAAAACCCCCAAGAATTAACAGTAAGTGGTTTATATGTCTCGGTATTTGTGAATGCTTCTTGATGCGGGAGCATTTTCCTGGAGAATAAGATATTCCATGACTGAGAAGAAAAGGGAAGAATACTTTGTACTTTGTGGTAAGTGTGGTGAACTTGAAAGGGAATTTTTTTTTAAAAAAGAGTAGCTATAATTTTGGTCTTGCAGAGATAAAACTTCATTCACATAAAAAGGATAAAATTTTGGTCTTGCAGAGATAAAGCTTCATTCACATAAAAAGAATAAACCATCATGGTCTCAGTATTAGACCAAAGCCTTTTAGGGTATTTTAAACTGACTTTATCATTTTGGAATATTATATTATAAGGCTGTGAAGAATAGAATTTTTTGTGGGTTTTTTTGCCTTTAGATTTGGAAGATAATTACTGATTATTATCTATACAGTTGATTGTTACAAGAAGACTCTTGAGTGATGTGCAGAGTAACTCACTGGAGAGCCATAGTTGTATTAATGAATTTTTTTGTTGTTGTTGGATGACAAGAATTGTTTATAATTGTATGTATATACAATAATAAAATATTCACAAAAATATGCAGATAATACAAGTAGATCCAAATATCCATACTTTTTTGATACTGGGGATTGAACCCAGGGACAATCTATCTGCAAGTTACACCCCCAACCCTTTTTTAAAAATTTGAAACAAGTTCTTGCTAAGCCGCCAAGGGTCTTGATAAGTTGCTAAGGCTGGGCTTGAACCTGTGATCCTCCTGTCTCAGCCTGCTAAGTACTGGAATTATAGGTATGTGCCACTGAGCTTGGCTCAAATATCCATAAATTTTTATATCCATAAGTATTTATAATTTTTTGTTGGGTTTAAATACATTTTATAGAATCTTAAGCATGATGTGCTCCCATTTTAGTTAAAAAAAGAAATTGTGTGTGAATGCACATACACATATGTGCATGTATAAAAGTATGTGTAAAAGGGTACTTAATGATTCAATAAGAGATTTGGTCCATAAAGGAGTATGTTTAGGCATTTTGGAAAGCAAATTTTTAATGACAAAAAATAGTATGAGGCAGACATTTACTGTTTTCCTTTTAAAATGTGAAAATATCTAATATCTTGTTTTAATTAAAAATGTCAGTAGAATCTCCCTTTTGAAAACAATTTAGGGAGAGTTACAAAGGTTAGAGCAGTATATTAAGGTAGAGTAGCAAGGTGGAGATAAGAACAGATTGTCCATAGATGCAGTGATGTACTCTTGTAATCCCTGCTACTTGGGAGGCTGCTGCAGGAGGATCACAAGTTCGAGGCCAGCCTGGGCAACTTAGTGAAATTCTGCCTCAAAATATACAATAAAAAGGGGTGGAGATGTAGCTCAGTGGTAAAGTGCTCCTAGTCTCAATCCCTCGTACCAGAAGAAAAAAAAAAGCCAGAATGTTAAATTAGCAAGGAAAATATTATATAATAAATAAGACGCTGTTAAGAGACAGAGAGCAAGGGAGCCCGTTTTATGTGCATGCACATGTGGATGCTCTCTGGTGTGTGTTCATTCCCTGTCTGCCAGTAGCAACTTGTTAATATGTGTTCAGGCTTCTTGTTAGCTCTCTTTCCATGTAAGAAGTCAAAACTCCCCATTTGTAAGAATGCTTTCCCAAGAGATTTCCAGTGTATTTCTGGAGTTTTGCCCTGTAGAACCACTGTCTAACTACACCTGTCTTCCGATTCCTTTAGGATTTAACCCAAGAGATGGAAGTGGAGGCTGAAAACCTCAAATGGCTGAATAGAACTGAATTGGAAATGCTTTCCGATAAAAGTCTGAGTTTACAGGAAAGAGATAAACTTTCAGAAAGCTTAAGAACCGTAAATGCGACGTGGAATAAGGTGTGCATATGGAGAGTTATTCTAACACATTTCTCGTGTTTACTGTTTGTGATCAAAGGAGTATGATTTCACAGCTGTTTTACCTTTAAGTATGTCCAAATATGGGCACATTTTACTAACGCTTTCTCAGGTTTACAATTACTTTTTTTATCCATTATAGATAGAAGCATATGTTCCCAATGAATGCTTTTTATTTTACAAGGAATTCGTTGACATAGAGCATTTATACAGTATCTAATACATTTAATAATATGTATTGGAATTGGACAATAAGATGACAGTAATTATATTCTAAAAATGGAAACCTTAAAATAGTTTCCCAATGTCACGCATGACTTTTTACACAAGTATTATTTCCAGTGATTTTTTTATTCACTCAGTATACACTTGCTAGGTTCCAGTGGAATGTAATGGCATGTGACTACAAATGTGACATAGATGGGGTCCTTCCCTCATTATTTTTTTTAGCAGTGGAAATGGTTAAAGGTAGATGAGGTCATAGATTTATTTTAACTTTGGCCTGGCCTGGTACACACCATATTAGAGTATGTGGTCTGTGGAGGACAGTGGATAGATATGTCCCTGCCTTTGCATTTGCATAGACCTCATATTAGTCATTTCCTGTCTTCTTGATCCTCCTCAAATGGTGGCCATTATCCTGTATATGATGGTGCAAGTGCTTCATCGATCCAGACCCTCTGATAGAGACTTAGTGGCTTGACTAGTCACACATCTGTATCTCTGACTTGGGCCTGTCTCTGGAATCTAGACTTGCACATACAACTGCCTGCTCAACATCTCCACTTGGATGTCTAATAGGCATCTCACTCTAACATACAAAATTGAGCTCCTGATTTCCACCTCCTCCCCTGTGCCTTCATGCATGTCTCACAGTCCAGTTAATGGCAGTTACTACCTTATTGCTTAGGTCAGAAACCCTGGCATCAATCTTACAGTGTATATATGAATTATACCCCAAAACAAGACAACCCCTCTCCCCTCAAAAACAAAAACAATACCTTGGAATCGCCATAATCAGCTTCTCTGATGTACTCAATGGATGGTTTGAGGCTAGTTGGCTACGTATGATGAGGCAAATGTAGCAGGATTTTGACAGTTGTAGATGTTAAGTAGCACATGGGCATTTTCTGTATAATTCTTTCACCTTTTCTTAGGTTTGAAATATATCATAAATCTGAGGACATTTCACTACCCCCTTACTCTTGACTCATCTGCAGCCACCATTGTCTCTTATCTTAACTGCAAAGACCTCTCCCTGGTCTCCCCTGATTCTGCTCTGCCTTGGTCAGTCTCTTCTCAGCAAAGCAGCCTAAGCAATTTGTTAAGATGTAATTCAGATCCACTAACTCCTTTGAACAGAGTCCGTTAATGGTTTTCCATCTCACTCTGAGTACAAGCCGAAACAAAGTCCTCACTGATTTATAATGCCCCTCATGGTCTGGCTTCCTCTTATCTCTGACTTCATCTGCCCCTTTCCCTCCCTTACACTCCTTTCCAGACACATTGGCTCCGTGTCACTTGCCAGACTCAGTTTGTCCATATTCAATCAGAACACACATTTATTTAATGCACAGCATGTCAGTGGGCATTGGATGGAAAAGGGCACGGTGCTCAGTTTGGGAGCGTCTGTTAGACCATGCCGAAGCTTCCATTATTTCCGGATATTCACATAGATCCCTTTGGGGTGTATGAATATCTAAAACCAAGCAGTGTTTATTGCACAGAGAATCTCAACACGTACTTTAAGAAATACTCATCTGGGATATTTCATTCATTCATGGAAGAAATTTCACTTACTTAATAGGTTTTTATTGGATTCCCACTCTATGCCAGCTACCATTTTAAGAATTAGGAATACAGCAAAGAGTATGACACTGTACCCAGAGAGCTTGTCCTGGATTAAACAAGTAGGCAAGCATTTATAGTGTAGAAGCATCCCTGGGAACATAGAGGTGGAGCACATCCCTGGCTTTGGGGGTTAGCCATGGAAGGTTTGGGGGAGGAGATCACATCCAGTCTAATTTAAGATGTCTGAGTAAATACGAGGTGAAGAATGAAGGAAAGGCCATCATAGGGGAAGCATTAGCAGGTGAAAAGTGCAATCAGATCCTAGAAGCAGCTCAATGTAGAGTGTAAGGCTGAGCGATGCTTGGAGAGATCAGATCCTGGAGGTCTCACCCAGGCAGGCGCTCCATGGAGTCAGCTCCAACTTGAGAAAAATTCACTGCCGTGAGGGTAATGGACAATTGTTGATGGACTTGGAGAAGAAGAAAGTTATAGCTGGGCGTGGTGGCACACGTTTGCAATCCCAGTACTTGGGAGGCTGAGACAGAAGGATTGCAGTTTTGCGACCAGCCTCAGCTACTTAGTGAGGCCCTCTGCAACTTAGTGAGACCCTGTTTCAAAATAAAGAATAAAAATAGGGCTGGGGGTTTAGCTAAAAGGTAGAATGCCCCTGGGTTCAATCCCTAATACCACAAAAAAAAAAAAAGAAGAAAGTTACATATTTGAAAGATCCACTATAGCTGCACTTCAGAGATGTATGGAGTAATCCAAAAAACTGATAGAGGAATATCAGAATGTTGAGAAGTTTACGAAGAGGGTGACAGGTATGATAGAAACAACGAATTCAATTTTGGACATGTCTGCATGTCCAGTTGACAGAGTTGAACTGAAGAGTCTTCGGTCTCTGAAAACTCCATAGGGTAGATGCAATCATTGGAGACCAGGACTCAAGAGAAAGAGTCAAGGTCAAGGGTAAGAAAACAACAACAACAAAAAAACACCATCCTGTAGAAGGTTGGTATCTGATGGGCGGATGGAGTAAGATGAGCTGGTGAGGAAACTTGGAAGAGCCCGCAGGGAGGTAGGATGAGCGTCAGGATTACAGAGTATTCATGCAATTCAAGGTGGGGACAGAGCACGGCTTACACGGTGCAAAGGGGTCCGAGCACATTGGGACTGTTGGCACTCTTGAGAGTGACGTCGGCGGAGTGAAGGACTCGAGCAGGATTGTGGTGGATGGTACAGGTGGAGACAGATGCTTAGGTGTTAAAGGGAAGAAGAGTGGCAGAGGTACCCTTTAGAAGAATGCCTCTGTTTTGAAAAGATAATCGTCTTCAGGTATTTTGTATTCTTCTCTTTCTGTTTGGCCTGCTGCTGTAGATATGCAGAGAGGTGCCTAGCATGCTGAAGGAACGCGCCATGGAGCCCGGCTCAGCGTCACACACAAGGATTGCTGGTAAGATACAGTTTATCCCTCAATGATTTTTCTGATCAACATAGAAAAATTTATGATATGAGCATCATATATAAATGAGAAAAACTTACTTAAAGACATCATGCATCTGTGGTTTATTATTCTACTTTTAATTATTGGAAAAAGAATGTCTTCCTTAAACCCAAGACGTAGTTGGCTTCCTGGTGTGGGCAGGTATCCGCTCTCCTGGTGGATGACCCTGGCCTGTCTCTGGATGACAGGCACTTGGCCCTTCCAGGGTCCTGCTGAAGGGAGGAGGAGAGGCTAGGTGGGGAAGACCAGGAGGAGTTTTCGGGATACATGCAGCTTTCCAGGACATCAGGTGTAACCTTCTACTCTGACATGTGCTTGCCGTGTGTAATTAGGCTGTAATCATAACTGAAAACAGACGGTTTAGATGTCCCCGGGAACAGGTGGGAGATGGGGATTTTGAAGGGTTCTCCCTCCCAGGGAAGCTACGCACTGGCAAATACCGTTCCCTTAGATGCGTAGAAAGAAGTGTGTTTTCTCACTATTTCTATCGTTCTTTGTCCAGATAAGATCACAGGCTACTGCACCGTAGCCACTGTCACCGCTGCCTTGCAGGCACTCCTAGCTACCTCTTCTGTTCTCCTTCTGTGAGTCCCTGGCCAACCCCAAATGCGATCACCCCGGTTGTCTGCCCTGTGCAGGCTGTTGCTGCGCGTTCTCCTTCTCCTACACCTGCATACCTCCTACCTGCTGTCACCTCCTCTCTCTACCTCCTCCACTTCGTCCTATTCACCCTTTTATTCCTCTTCTTCCTCTTTCTCTCCCCCCCTTTTTTTTTCAGGAGTCTGAAAAAGTCACAAATGACAAGATTATTTGCTTTCTTTTTTTTAATGTACTTTAATTGGTCCATTGTAATTTTACATCATAATGAGTTCAGAGTGATAGGAACATCCATACACATAGCACTTGGTATGGCTCCCTCCGGATCCCACCCCACTCCCTCCCCTTCCCCATCCGTGCCATTGAGATTGGTGTTGATAATGTGCATAGCGTTATTTGAACTGTTGCCTTCATCAAGTCTCCTTCTCCCTCCTCTAAACCCCCTCCATCGCTCCATTGGCGTCTCTACTCGTTTATCAGAAGTTCCTTTTGTTACTTAATTTCTCTCTAGCTTCCACATATGAGAGAAAACATACATACAATGGAATATTATTCAACTATAAAGAAGAACAAAATTATGTCATTTGCAGGAAAATGGATGGAACTAGAGAATATTATGCTAAGTGAGATTAGCCAGTCTTAGAAAGCAAACAGTTGTATGTTTTGTTTTTTCTGAGATTGCAGGCTTATGGAGGGCCACAATTTGTGTTCTTTGTGACTTGTATTTCTCAGTGCCTTGTATAAGAAGTACCCGGGACCTGATAGGTTTTGTTAATTAATACCCCAAACACTTGGATTGATATTTGCTGCCTTGCAAATAGGAGTTTAGCTCCATAACTATGGGGAAAAGATTTGATGCATTTTATGAAGGTCCAATGGCTTATCTTACTTTCTTAACATCACTCTGACGAAAGAGCAGGGGAATTTTGAATAGATATTTAGAAGTATAAGGAAGCCGACAGCAGAACTGTGCCTTTTGTTAGGTGTGCAGTTCAGTCTTCACAAGACAGTCCTCCCTGGGACAGGTGGGAGACCTGAAGGTAATCTGTGTCCCTCTCCTCCTATGCAGTATTTTAATTTATTTTTTCTTCTTTTAAAATTACATGAAAATAAAACCGACCATTTTAAAGTGAACAATTCGGTGTTATTTAGTACACTCGCAATATTGTGCAATCACCAACTCTTCCTCGTTCCACAGTATTTCCATGTCTCTGAAGTAAAGCCTCTCACTCGCTGAGCATTCACCCCGTTCCCTCCTACTCTCCGCTCCTGACAGCCACTGATCTGCATTCTGCAGCTGTGGATTCATCTGTTCAGGATATTTCGTGTAAATGGAATCATACAGTACTTCTTCCACTTAGCATAGTATTTTTGAAGTTCTTTTATGTCAGCTTCTTGCTGATTATACTCATTTTAAAGCTATGACCATACATCTCAAATGGGCCTCAGGACTGACAGACGATCCCACAGTACTTTCTCCTGAGTACTCCTTGACACCCGTCTCTCTACTAGTGACCTCATCCCTCTTTAAAAAAAAAAAAAACATGCCTTTTTTCATTAAAAGTTTCTTCATCTTCCCACCACCATAGACTCATTCTCTGACCCGCAGTGACACTCATACCCTTCTTTCTGATGCAGAGGGTGGTTATCTCTCTCTTTCTAAGACCAGTCTCCATCTGTGCTTTGCATATTCCCTTGGCTTTCTCCTTTCTCCTACTCTAACAGATCATTTTCACTGTCATGTATTTTGAGGCATGTAGCTCTAGTTATTCAACCTGATGGATAACATTTCATTGCATGGATATACTGCAATCCGCAGAATTCTCTAGCTATGTCCAACTGCCCGGTAACTGTAAACAGTCATTTAACTTTAGATGATTCAGCTAGTTCTTGGTCAATAAACTTGGAGTCTTCTTCAGTTCTTCCCTGGGTTTCATACCCAATCCATCAGCAAGTTGCATCTGTCCATGCCCTGTTCCCAACTCCTTCCTTGGCCTCGAACACTCATTTTTCATCTAGATTGTTGGAATATTCTCCCAACTTCGGTCTATTCTTGCTTTGCCACTTCTATAAACTGTTCTTTTGATAGCAGCATTATAAACCTGAGTTTTATTGTGTCCTTCCTTTGCCACCATCTTTTAATCACTTGTACCCGCATAGTGAGTTCCGAGGTCTTACCCTGCTCTAGAAGGCCATGCATGAGTTGCCTACTAACTGTCTCTACTCACTTTTCTCATTACTTGTCCTTTCTTCATTCTGCTTCAAACACACCGGTCTTCCTGCTGTTTGACACATGCCCAGGACATGTTCACCTCTGCTCTTGGTGCTTGCTCTTCCTTCTACTTTTCTTCCCCAGATGCATATTTGCATGTCTCAGACTCACTTCATTCCGTTCTTCCTCAGATCCTCTCCTCACATAATCCTTTCCTGCTCATGATATTTCAAATGCATCCTGCCTCTCTTTTCTTTTTTTTTTTTTTTTTGCGGTACTGGGGATTGAACGCAGGGGCGTTCTACCTCCGCGCTACACCACCAGCCGTATTTTTTATCTTTTATTTTGAAACCGGGTCTCACGAAGTTGCGGAGGGCCTCACTAAGTAGAGAGAGACGGAGAGAGAGAGAGAGAGAGCTGAGGCTGGCCGCGAACTCGGATATTCCAGTCTCCGCCTCCCACCTGCCTCTCTTTTCTTACATTGGCCTTACTTCATAATGTAGGTCAGTGATGGCCACCAGCGTGCCTGTTCCAGGAGGGCAGGGGCTCTGTCCTGCACACTCTCAAATGCACAGCCTCTAGAATGGTTCTTTGCACATAGCAGATTCTTATTAAGAACCTTTGATGAATTGAAGAGTGATTTTAAAAGCTACAAAGAAAGCTATAGTGAATGTTGTGCAGAATGATGTGGGAAGTATTCTGTGAGGTATATACCTCGTGGTGGAATCACTGGGTTGTAGGATACGGGTGACTTCCTCTTCACTAGCTACTGCTAAAGTGCTGTCTAGACTGACTCCTTGTGCTGTCTAGACTGACTCCTTGTGCTGTCTAGACCGACTCCTTATTCCGGTTCATACTCCCACCAGCTGAGTTTGAGGGTTCTCATTGTTCTACATTGTTACGGGCACCCCAACACTTTGTCCTCACGATTCCCTTACACTTAGAAATTACTGAGAACCCCCAAAGAACTTCTGTTTATCTGAGTGATAGCTATCAATATTTACCTAATTAGGAATTTTAATATTATTCCTTAATTTGTTTTAAAAGAACAATAGTACATTCCTGTGTGTTAACAAAAATAATATTTTTATAATATTAATATAAGAAAGTGTATTTTTTCAAAACAAACAAAAATTAGAAAAGTGACATTGTTTTTTTCTTTTCAAAATCTCTGGAATGGCTGGCTTCATAGAAGACCCCTGGATCCTCATGTCTGCTTTGCATTTGGTCTGTTGTGGTGTCTCATGTCACGTAGCCTCGGATGATGCGCTGAGGATGCGCATGAGAGGCGCATCACTTGCGATGATGCTGGTGATAGTTTAGGCGTCCGCATCTCTTAGAAGGATCACTAGGAAGCCAGAGCTTCTCAGATGTCACTTTGCTGACCTGTGACCTGCACACATAGAATATTTCATTTTCATTTGTATTTTCTCAGTTACCAGCGAACATTTTTTTTGTTTATGTTAAGTGCTTTCTTGTTTCCTCTTTTACGAATGTTCTGTTGACTTTTTCAGAGTTTTATAAAAAGCATCTTGGTTACTGATTCTTTGCTTTTGATGTGCTTAGCAAATACTTTCTCGGAATCAGAGTCTCTCTGAGTCGCTGAGGCTGGCCTCGAACCTGCAATCATCTTGTCTCAACCTCCCGAATACAGAGATTACAGGCGTGCACCACCCTGCCTGGTTCTTTCTCCCTTAATTTTTAAAAGGCTTTTAAAATCTCTGTTATGCTCTTTTCATATTTCTTAAGCATTATGGTTTATTAATAACTTCCCTTTTTGGTGTTCAGTTCTCTGAAGTCTTAAAAATATTCTCTCGTATTTTCAGCTAACAATTTTGGTTTTGATATTTAGGTTCTTCCTCTACCAAGAATTAATTTTCCTATAGCACATGTGAGGTCAAAATCTGTCCCGCCATCTTCTCATTCCAGTCATAGGTCACCACTTGGCCGCATTGATTACTAAACAGTAAATTCTTCTGCATTGATCTATAAGGCAGTTACTGCCAAGGTCAGGTTTGTCTGCTCCTGTACTCCGTGGCTTTTCTCTCCCATTGGTCTGTTTGAATGTGTGGGTTTATCATACAGCGAGATCATTATCATCAACTAAGGACAACAACTCAATACTTGGGGGGGTCATATCCCTCTTACAGACATTTTTTTAAAAACAATTTTTGGCCCTTTTCTCCTCTTTATTAATTTTACAACCAGGATTTTTTTTTGGTGTGTGTGTGTGTGTGTGTGTGTGTGTGTGTGTGCGGTAATGGGGATTGGACCCCCAGGGGCATTCTACCTCTGAGCTACATCCCCAGCCCCCCCTTTTTTTTGCAGTACTGAGGATTGAACCCAGGGGCTACACCCCCAGCTCTATTTTTTATTCTTTATTTTGAAACTCACTAAGGATCTCACTAAGTTGCGGAGGGCCTCACTAAGAAGCTGAGGCTGGCCGCGAACCTGCGATCCTCCTGTCTCAGCCTCTCAAGTACTGGCATTACAAGTGTGTGCCACCACACCCGGCTATCCCCAGCCCTTAAAAAATTGTTTTTGTTTGTTTGTTTTGAAACAGGGTCTTGCTAGGTTACTGAGAGTCTCACTACATTGTTGAGGCTGTCCTTGAACCTGTGATCCTCCTGTCTCAGCCTCCCAAGTATGGTGATAACAGGCATGCACCACTATGCCTGGCTTACAACCAGGAATTTGAAACTATGATTTTGCCAAGTTACACACAAACCTGTGAGAATTTTGATTAGAATTGTACTGAATTTACACTTTGGCTACAGTTTTTAGAAAATTATTTAAGTCTTATCTAATACATCATATACTAATGTAAATTCAGTGTGGATTTAATCATTAATGTAACTACTTCTTCTATTGAAATGAAAGAAAAATGGCATTCAATCTCCCCTCACAGAAATAAAAGGAAAAAAAAAAACAAAGGGAAAGGAAAACATTTATCAAATATATGGAGAAGACAAGAGTTTCTAACTTTATTTTTTAATTTTTTTATATTTTATTTAATTAATTTTTTTTCCGGTACTGGGGGTTGAACCTAGGGGCATTCTACCTCTGAGCTACACCCCCAGCCCTATTTTTTATTCTTTATTTTGAAACAGGGTCTCACTAAGTTGCAGAGGGCCTCATTAAGTAGCTGAGGCTGGCTGCGAACCTGCAATCCTCCTGTCTCAGCCTCCCAAGTACCAGGGTTACAAGCATGCGCCACCACGCCCGGCTGAGTTTCTAACTTTAAAAGTCCTGAAAGACAATCCCCCAATAAAGATTTATGAATTTGATTGCTTCAAGTTTGTTAACATCTATATGTTATAAAGAAAAAGAAATGAAAAAAGAAAAGACACGTTTAAAAAATTCCCCAATAGAAGCATCTTTTTCAATAATATGGCAAGGGTTTTATAGTTTACATATATGGAGAGTTCATCCAAATTGATATGGAAGCAGATGAAACCATAGTTATGAATTATATCTCATTTGGTTAGGAAGCATGAAGAATATTTATTCTTAATGCAATAAAAAATTAAGTAAAAACAATGGTGAAAAAAGTGTGTTTATCTGTTGCGACAGAACCTTGACAGTGTAGTTACAGGATGTTGATCGGTTCCATGTGCTGCTGTGGGAAAGGTGAGTTTCCAACTTTTAAGGAAAGCCATTTGGCAGTGAGTATTAAGCACATAAATTTTTAAATATTCTCTGATCCAGTAATTCTGCTTTGGGGAATCTTTGCTAAGGTGGTGACTGGAAATGGACAAAGTACTGTATACAAAAAGATACTGCTTGCAGTTATTTGTTAAAGACAAATTTTTGTCTTTGTTAAAGACAAAATTTCAGGAGCATTCTAAATATCTAGCTGAACAAAAAGGGTTAAATAAAAATTAGTGAATATGTGTGTGGATTATTAAATAGTTATTCACATTGGTGTGTATTAAGAATAAAATATGCTCATGTCATAAAGTTAAGTGATATAAAGTTTGAATAAATTGGTTTTAAAATTAAGCAAAACATCTTTTTTTTTTTTTGCGGTACCGGGGGATTGAACCCAGGGGTGTTTTACCTCCGAGCTACACCCCCGGCCCTATTTTTATACTTTATTTTGAAACCGGGTCTCATGAAGTTGCGGAGAGCCTCACTAAGTAGTTGAGGCTGGCTGCGAACCCGGATCCTCCCGTCTCCGCCTCCCAAGTACTGGGATTACAAGCATGCACCACCACGCCTGGCTTAAGCAAAACATCTTAACCCAGTAAAATAATACTCCTAATTTTCTTCTGTTTTGTGCATGTTTAATTTATTTTCTTTCAGTTTGAGTGTTGATTATATCTGAATTATTGCTGTCCTAAAATTTTGTGAGACTCTTTGTATAGTTGGCTTTATGACTACCAAAGACATAGAATTATTAGAGGCCATGCCATAGCCATTTCAATACAAAAAATGAAAACCTCTTAACACTTTTTTTATGTACACTAAATTTTACCTGAATACACATATACCCATCACCGTTTCATAACTCTGATCAAAATCTCCTGCGGATGTATTTCCATTCTGCTGTGTTTTTATTTCAGCTCATCCTTGTGTCCAAAAGGTGGTGCTAGTTTCGTCTCCATCAGAGATGCCTGTTCAGCCTCATCGGACCTCGGAAATCTCAGTTCCTGCAGATCTGGATAAAACCATAACCGAGCTAGCCGACTGGCTGGGATTGATTGATCAGATGCTGAAGTCTAACATCGTCACAGTTGGGGACGTGGAAGAGATCAATAAGACAGTTTCCCGAATGAAAGTAGGTGCATAGTGTAAAGGCTTGTCATGGTAACGCCACGGCACAGAGGTTAGGCAAGATCTATTTGGGTCCTCTTTGTTTTTCTTAACTCGGAGACAGTAAGGCTTAAATTCGTCATCTGCCAAACCACCGTCCAGGGCTAACTCCAAAGGATCAAACTTTTCCTGCATTTGTAAGGTCAAGTTTACAGACGTAAGCTAAAGACTCCGTGTGTGTACTTTCAAAATCTAAAATTCATATCATAAAGCCAGGCGTGTTGGTATAAATACAAGCTAGTGTTAAATTTAATGCCCAGTATGATGTAGCATGATTTCCCAAAGCCCCGTTTCAGCTTATATTTCATAATAAGCTCTTTTCATTTCTAAATTGAGAAGTAAGATTCTCCTGACTATAATTTTATTACTGTACGTATACCATCTAATACTAATTTGTAAAGTTCTTTTTCCATATTCAGTGCGTGCTAGGTTCTGAGCTGTATGGTGGAGGGATACTTAAAAGAATATTCCAGATAGAAATGGGGGATGTACAATAAGTAACAAAGCAGTTATTAATTTTATTAAGCACTGAAGGTATGTTGAGCATTTTCCTAAGTGTTTTACATCTATCATCTCATTCACTCCTTTCAGAGCCTCGTGAGGTAGTCCTGTTTTTATTCCCACGTTACTAAGAAGCCCAAACTTATACGAGGCAGGGGCACTGGGTACACCTGAGGAGGCTTGCCTACCGCTGTGGCAAGGCAGGGTCTAATAAAAGCCCCAGAGCAGGTGCGGGCCACCTGTTAGAGGAACCAGGATAAGGAAGCAGGTGCTTCTCCAAGCGAGGGAAGGCAGGCTGTGGGGTTTTGACATCTGGAGATATAGTGGATGACATTCCAGGTATAGGAAACAGGGTGAATAAAGACAGGAGGCAGGGTGGGGTCGGGGGATGAGGAGTCTTAGGGTCAGCTTTTGTGCAATAAAGAAGCAGAGTGGGGGGGTGCAGGAAGGGCCGCTCCATCCCCCTGAGGAAGAGCTTACAGGCCATGCAAAGCCCTGCAGAGCTTCGGTCCATGAGCAGTTGGCAAGCATCTTTATTTTTTTCCCATTTCTTTTTCTGTTCTGAATTGCGGCTGGGAACTGGTGATAACAATGCTTTGCTTTAGTAAGAAGACGAGGATGGATGGGAGGCAAGAGAGGCTTAAATCAAGGCGAAGAGCCCTTTCTGAGGGGCCAAGACCAGGCTGCTGCAATTAGCGGAAATAAGGACTAGGAGAAACGAAGTGCGCATGAGGGTCTGCGTGATTGAGTTCGGGGTCTGTCGTGTGGAGGGGTCCTTCTGCCGTTGAGAAGGGAGCAATCAGCATTCATGGAAACATGCTCTGGGATCCAGGATTGGACGTTGTGACGAATCCATTTAGAAATACCGTTCTTCACCACAGAGTGATTGAAGTCTACAGAAACAGTGTGTTCAAAAAGAGGAAGGGCTGGGAAAATCTTGCCACACTATTTGTACTCATTGTGAATTGTGCTTTTGAATCTTTTGAGCTATCTATTAGTTCTATATTTAAAGCATACTCTTTCCCTGAAATTGTTGACTTTCCCTTGCCATATTTATCGGTACTGAGAGACAAAATTCATCTAGAATTATGATTTTTCATGTCTAAGATGATTTCATTTGCAGTTATTCCAGGGAGCACTTTTCTCACACATCACATCCATCTCCATGCGTGACGTCAGCCTGTCCTCCTATCTGACGCAGCACAGATACGTAAGGCGTCAGTAGCAATAGCAGCTCATGTTTTAGAGGGCCTTTATTAATTTCATCTCAGGCTCGATACAACTGGTTGTCAGTGCTTTATTATTTCTTTTTGTGAAAACGAAAGTGCTCAGAGATAACAGTGCCTTGTGGGCTGGCCCAGGTGTTAGTGGAGGAGCTGAGATTTGAACCTAAGACTTCTGACTCCAAGTCACGTGCTCACTCTGTCACATCTCTGATGCCTCGCTTAGAGGAAGTGAACAGCAAATATTTGATGTCAGCAAGGGTGTTTTGCTTAGTTAGTGTTCTTATTTTACAGCTTATCTGCCTTATAATCATGTCTCTCTACAGATCACAAAGGCTGACTTGGAACAGCGCCACCCGCAGCTGGACTATGTTTTTACATTGGCACAAAATTTGAAAAACAAAGCTTCCAGTTCAGATGTGAGATCAGCAATCACAGAAAAATGTAAGTTTTTAAAAATTAGATACCATCATCCACTTTCCCTCAAAATGGTCTCTCTCTCTCTCTCTCTCTTCTCTTTCCTCTCCCCTCTTCTCCCTTCCTCTCCCTCCCCTCTCTTCCTCTCTGTCTCTCTCTGTCTCTCTCTCTCTCACACACACACACGCACTCACATACATGCTCACTCACTCACACACGCATTTCAAAGATTATTTGACTAGAAGTTAATACAATCTGGTATTTGATATTCTTTTTTTTTGCAGTACTGGGGATTGAACCTAGGGGCATTCTACCTTCAAGCTACACCCCCAGCCCTATTTTTTTATTCTTTATTTTGAAAAACAGGGTCTCACTTAGTTGCGGAGGGCCTCACTAAGTAGCTGAGGCTGGCCGCGAACCCGGATCCTCAGGTCTCAACCTCCCAAGTACTGGGATTACAAGCGTGCGCCACCACGCCAGGCAGATATTCTTTATTTTTGAAAAAATATAGCTTTCTCTCCTTTTTAAAAAACTTTTTATGAACACAGTCACACAATTCCTTTATGATTTTTTAAAATATTAATAGTTTTAAGCAATTACTTACACATTGAATTTTTTCTAAATTAGGATTTCTTTTAAAGGAATTAAAACAACAAAAGTTAGAGAAACCCATAGAAATGGACATCTGTTCTTCCATGGCACTTTATTTACTAAAAGTGGGTGTTACCGTGCCTTTTAAAAATCCTTTTTTTTAAGCCGGGCGTGGTGGCGCACTTTGGGAGGCGGAGACCGGGAGGATCCCAGTTCACGGCCAGCCTCAGTGCTCTCTCTCTCTCTCTCTCTCTCTCTCTCCCTCTGTCTCTCTACTTAGGGAGGCCCTCCGGAACTTCGTGAGACCGGTTTCAAAATAAAGTATAAAAAATAGGGCCGGGGATGTAGCGTAGAGGTAGAACACCCCTGGGTTCAATCCCCGGTACCGCAAAAAAAAAAAAAAAAGAAAAAAGAAAAGAAAAAAATCCTTTTTTTGGTGCATTGTCATTATACACCACTATGAGTTCCGAGTGATAGAAACATACATGCACACAGCTCTTGGCGTGTTTCCCTCCAGATCCACCCCATCCCCCCAGCCCCGTACATGTATTAAGATTGGTATTGAAAACTTTGTATATGTTCATAACATTATTTAACTGTGTCCTTCTATCACTATACAATGGCATTTTCTAGAAATGTATATACATGGAATCATAGAATATATGGTCTTTTTTGGTCTGTTACTTAGCATAATACCTTTGAGAATTATCCCCATTGTTGGATGAGTCAATAAGTAGTTAATTCCTTTTTATTGCTGAACAGTTTCCATCTTACAAATATGCTGCACTTTGCTTTTCCATTCATTCTTTTTTAAAAAAATGTACCTTTAGTGGTACATTGTAGTCTCACATCATAACGAAGTTGGGAGTGATAGGGACTTACATGCACAGAGCACTTGGTGAGCTGCCCCCCTCCCTCCCCACTCCTTCCCCTTCCCCACCCAGACAGACATGATACTGAGATCCACATTGGTAATTTCACATATGCACAGACATCAGTGGAAGTGTTACCATGCCTTTTAGCTTACCTTCTCAAAATTCATTTCACAAATATCTATCAACCAGCTGCTGTGTGCCTCTGTGACTGGCACTAATTTAGAGATACTTTAGTTAAAAACAAATAACAGGAAAATGAACATACAAATAGCAACAGGGTTTGGAGTCTCCCTTTGAGCTCCAAAGCATCTTGAATCTGTGTGGCATACAGAACAAAGTCCAAATGCTCAAGATGACATCAGGGGACTGTCACCATCTGCTTTCATCATCCCCTCTGTCCCCAGAGCCCTTGGCCCCATCTGTAACTATTCTGTGCTATATATACTCTTTCAAAAGTCCTGACATTTCCTAGTCCCCTTACCTTTATTCATGTTATTTTCTTTTTCCTTTCGGCCTTGTCTCCCCAGGTGAAATTCTACTCAGCAGCTAAAATGTCACCCTTTCTGAAGGTTGTCCAAGGCTCTTCTTGTCCCCGGTGAACTGTGTTTTCTACTTTTAGTTCCTGCTGTGGCCTTATTCCTCATAACTTCATTCTACATCTCATGGCTACTTTAGTTCTCTCTCTCTTCTGTGGATTGTGAATATTCACCTTTCTGGCCCTTGCGCCTCCCACAGGGTCCCATTCAAATTAGGTACCTAATAAATATATGTAGCAGAATATGAACTAGAAGAATAAAGTCCTTTCCCAATGGAAGAAAGGCAACTGTTTGCAATACAGGTGTGTTTTGATTTCAAAATAAAAGTGGCAGCAACAAGGTTACTGTAAGAGATGAGTTAGCAAAGGGCTTTTAGTGTCTGAAGTTATTGGCTTATTTCCTTCCTTCTCCCGCGTTTTAATGGATTCATTGATCATGCCTAGTACGGGACTCTGGAGTGATCTCATTTCCCTGAACAGGGGCTCCTCTGTGTGAATGACACCACACTATCTATAAAGACATCTCCATGCCGGGCATGGTGGCACACGCTTGTAATCCCAGTACTTGGGAGGCGGAGACCGGAGGATCCGGGTTCGCAGCCAGCCTCAGCTCTCTCTCTGTCTCTCTGTCTCTCTCTGTCTCTCTCTCTCTCTCCCTGTCTCTCTCTCTCTCTCTCTCTGTCTCTCTCTCTCTCTCTCTCTACCTAGTGAGGCCCTCTGCAACTTCGTGAGACCCCGTTTCAAAATAAAGCATAAAAAAATAGGGCCAGGGGTGTAGCGCGGAGGTAGAACGCCCCTGGGTTCAATCCCCGGTACCGCAAAAAAAAAAAAAAAAGCCATCTCCATTTGGCTTTTCTACCATTTATTGTTCTACTCCAGTCATCTCTTTGTTTTATCAAAA
>PVJS01028957.1:0-25136 GCA_004027185.1 Glis glis
AGAGAGAGAGAGAGAGAGAGAGAGTTGAGGCTGGCTGCGAACCCAGATCCTCCGGTCTCTGCCTCCCAAAGTACCGGGATTACAAGCGTGCGCCACCACGCCCGGCCCAGCCCTATTTTTTATTCTTTATTTTGAAACAGGGTCTCACTAAGTTGCGGAGGGCCTCACTAAGTTGCTGAGGCTGGCTGCGAACCGGGATCCTCCTGTCTCAGCCTCCCAAGTACTGGGATTACAAGTGTGCGCCAGCACGCCCGACGGCATTCTACCTCTGAATTACACCTCCCAAAGTACTGGGATTACAAGCATGCGCCACCATGCCCAGCCCCTGCCCTATTTTTTATCCTTTATTTTGAAACTGGGTCTCATGAAGTTGTGGAGGGCCTCACGAAGTAGCTGAGGCTGGCCGCGAACCCAGATCCTCCGGTCTCTGTCTCCTAAGTACCGGGATTACATGCGTGCGCCACCACGCCCAGCTCCCAGCCCTATTTTTTATCCTTTATTTTGAAACCAGGTCTCACAAAGTTGCGGAGGGCCTCACTAAATAGCTAAGGCTGGCCACGAACCCGGATCCTCCGGTCTCTGCCTCTCAAGTACTGGGATTACAAGCGTGCGCCACCATGCCCGGCTAACCTCAAACTTTTATAAGAAGTTACTGGTAAAGTAGAAAATATTTTTCCAAACCATTCAGGAAAAAAAAATAGTTGATTCAATGTCCTATCATCTCTGAATATTTTGGTGTGTATTTTCAACAAACAAGGACATCCTCCTATACAACCATGATATATATATATATATACCAAAATATGAAAGTTAATGTTGATCCTTCACTACCATCCAATCCTCAAAGCCCATTGAAGTTTCTCCAAACTTCTCTGTAATAATCTGAGAGAGAGAGAGAAAGTCTCCAATGAACGATATTTATTTGGGACTAGCAGAACATTGCAGTGGGAATATGTTACACCATAGTAAACTGTGGGCATATTCAAAGACATCGAGGCAAGCGGAAGTTTCTAAAGACAAAAATGAGGAGGATCACATCAGATATTTTGAAACAATAATCCTTAGCCACGATGATTAATAACAAGGCATCAGTGCGAGGCTGGACAGTTGCTGCGCAGATGTCCTTGTAGAATTACTTTCTGCATAAGGTTGTGGTGGCCTGTCTCAGTCTCGTGGTTCCAGCAGTCTTTTGTGACATTTACTATCAGGCAATCATGTGGCTTTCTTTACTTCTTTTTGTTGTTCAGGTTGACATAATCGACTCCATTTTGAATTTGACAACTTTGACATTTCTTTCACATTAACAGAAGGATCCAGAAAGCATTGCATTTAGTTGTCACATCTCTTTAGTCCCCCCTCTTTTTTCTTCCATTTTCTTTTTTTCGTTATTGGGGATTGAACCCAGGGGCATTCTACCTCTGAGCTATACCCCCAGGCTTATTTTACTTTATTTTTTATTTTGAAACAGGGTCTCACTAAGTTGCAGAGGGCCTCACTAAGTTGCTGAGGCTGGCCTTGAATCTGTGATCCTCCTGTCTCAGCCTCCCAAGTACTGGGATTACAGACGTGTGCCACCACACCTGGCTCACTATTCCCCTTTAATCTGGGAGAGTTCCCAGTCTTTTATGGATTGCATGATCCTAACACTTGAGCGCTGCAGACTCAGTTGTTTACAGAATACCTCTCACTTTGAGTTTCCTGACGTTTCTTCATGGTTAGATGCAGGCTTTGACTCTCTGGAAGAAACAGCATGGAAACGACACTGTTTCCTCGCGGCCTCCTATCGGGCGGCTCACGATTTCCCACGTCCTTGATGTCACTTGGATCGCTTGATTACGGTGACATATGCCAGGCTTCTCCACACAAAGTCATTTTTCCTTTGTAATTATTATGTGTTTTGTGGGAAGATACTTTGAAACCATATAAGTATCCCATTACTCATCAAATAAGTAATTATAGTTGATAATGAATTACAATTATAAACATGACTATGACTAATGAATATAATTCATTAATATATATTTGGCCTTACGTCGTTTCCTATTTTATTTGATGGGTTATAATGGATTACAATCTATTTGTTATCATTGTATTATTTATTTTATGCTCACATGCTGCCAGATTTAGTCAGTGGGAGCCCCATCACAATGGCTTCTGTGTCCTTTTGACATGTCTCCGTCACTCCTTGAACACTTCCTGACTTTCTGGCACAAAGCTTTGTTCTGGACTGATCTCATACCCAAGATCTGGAATCACCACTTATTTTATTTTGCTGAGAGCCTTGCTAAGTTGTTAAGGCTGGCCTCGAACCTGTGCTCCTCCTGTCTCAGCCTCCCAAGTACTGAGATTACAGTTGTGTGCCACCACACCTGGCTCACCACTTCTTTTTAAGGAGCCCCGGTTCTTCAGCGGAGGGTGAATGGTATTCAGAAGTCGGTGTTGGGGAGCTGTGTGGATATTGGGTTGTCACTGTGCTCAGTGGAATGACATAGGGACGCAGATACGCACATTTTCATCTCTGTTTCTACATCCATGAATGTAGCTTGAAAACTGCGAGTTCATATCAATTGTATCTCTAATCCCAGCCCAACACCGAAGGGTTCATTCGGATGGCTCCTTTCCGTGACTGTAATCCTTCCCCAGGTAGGAGAGGCGGCTCCCGTTGTCCTTCACATTTTGCCTTACTTCAGCCATGTCAGCTGGGTGTGGATGTCCCGTGCCCTCCACCCAGGCCCTGGGACCTTGCGCCAGGCCACCTCCCACACCGTAGCCCTCCTCACCCACATGCAGGGCCGCTGCCCCTTAGGACCTGAACTTCCCTCGCTCAAGCCCTGGTTCCTTCTACTCCCTCCTCACCCCACGATGGACACATCACCTTGCCCAGCACTGCACGTGACCTGTGGCCTGCCTGTTGGGGATGGAGGGCCAGAGGGAGGAAGGTCCCCGGAGAGCTTCTGAAGGTGCTGGTGGTGTTTGAAACGTCAAAACCCAAGATGAAGCCTGTGACACCTCACTCACACTGTCCCCTCAGGGACAAGGCTTTCTGTGTGTCACCTGTGACCCTGTGTGTGCCTCCTACAAAAGCAAAGCCATTGGGAGCACCGAGGGAGAAGCGGTCCTTTGGCTCCTGTGTCTCCATGTTGGCTTCAGGCCATGTGAATTCCCCTCTCTTCCCCCTTGTATTCATGCTTCCTGAAAGCGCAGCACCTCTGCCTGAGTCACCGTGGCCCCAGTCAGCTCCTTGGCCTAGCCAGGGCCTCGGCAGGCAGTGCACGGCAGGGCTGAGTGAATTTGAGATTTCCCTTCAGTTCCCTATATAGTCTGGCTTTCTGGGAAATCGTTTCTCTTTCCCAAAGGAGACAGATAGGTAAGAAAAAGTCTCAGGAAGCCCTGGCACAAATAATCAGGGAGTGCCAATGCCAAATGTCCCCAGAGGTCACCTGGGGTGGTGGCCCATTTACCAAGAGGCTAAAAAGCTCAAAAATTCCAGGTCCCGCACTTTTGTGGGCTGCTTCCAAAGTCTGGGTGTTTGGTAGTCACAGTTTCATAGTTATTTATTTATTTGTACTGGTGATTGAACCCAGAGGCATTTTACCTCCAAGCTATACCCCCAGACCTATTTTACTTTTTATTTTGAAACAGGGTCTCACTAAGTTGCTCAGGCTGGTCTTAAACCTGCAATCCTCCCGTCTCAGCCTCCCAAGTGCTGGAATTACAAGTGTTTGTCACCACACCCAGCTCAGTTTCGTGGTCTTTAATCTTAAAGAAAGGTCCCCAAATTGCCTGAGCTGCAGGCCTCATGACGTGGACCTGCCTGGATCTAATGGTATGTAGAGCAAGACTCCTGGACTTGGTGTGTCCCGAGTGTGGGCCGAGGATAAGATCCCTGTGTGTGGCAGCGGCTCAGTGCCATGGTGAACAGCGAGGCTGTCTGGGTTCAAATCTCAGGGGTGACACGGACCAGCTGTGGGGTTCAGAGGTTGCCCAACTGCTCTGGGTCCTGGTTTCTTCCAGAGGTACCCACCCCACAGGGTTGATGTGAGGTTAAATATGTCCATAGATTAGATGATAGATAGATAGATAGATAGATAGATAGATAGATAGATGATAGATGGGTGGATAGATGATAGATAGGTGATAGATTCCATGAGAGTCTCAAAATAGCACTTATATTCTTCCCAGGTATCTCTTTATAAAGTGCTGTTTTTTATGGAGAAACCCTGGAGAGCCCTTGGTCTTCTCCTCATTCTTCAAGGCCACAGATTGTTCCCCAAATTCTTCATCTTATTTAGCCAAAGTCTGGAAACCTCACAAAGGTTTCAGAACACATGGGTTTCAGGGTCACCGTGGACGCCTTGCCAGGGAGTGCTTGGCCCTGGCCTCGCACGGGGAGCATGACTGTACGTGGGCAGCTGGAAGCGGAAGGCCTGCAGGCCTGGTTCTGAGCCACTTCCCTGGCCCTGGCCCAAAGAGAAGAGGCCATCTGTCCCCTGTCTCCCTGGAGGATAAAATGAGGCTGGGAGGGCTGGGGTGGATTCAGGTTTTGAGTGTTCAGGAGGGTCGCTGGCTGGGACAGTGGTGATGTGAACTGGCTGCAGACTCCAGTCCCCGAGGAGACTCTCACCTGGGTGGCTCTGGGCTGGGGGCCTAGGAATTCCAGGACTCCTGCAGGAGATCTCGAGGTGGGGAATTTTGACCCCTCTTGCCACTGGTCCGCCCTTTCTCTTCTCTGTGTCAGAAAGCTGGGTGCTAAATCACTTAATGCACTTTCCACCCCTTCTTTCCCAGCTAGCTTTGTAAGACCAACAGTGAATAACAGGCACCACCAGTTTGTCAGGGACCCTGGGTCCCCTTCTCCCCCAAGAGAGGGCCAGTCAGCCAGCTCTGCTCCTCCCTAGACAGTAACTCCTGTGGGCACCAGCTGTCCTTCCTGGGGCTTCCCCTTCGCAGTCCACCTTCCCAGGATGCACCACACCTTTCCTTCCTCCTCTACCCTTGTCCCCTCCCCGCCCACCCGCCTCTCTGCTCACCGCCAGCCTTTCCCACCCCACTCCCTCTTCTCCCCAGGTCCTCGGGACCCAGAGAGCCACGGCTCTTCAACAGTCAGAGGGAACCCACATATTTCCCATCTCCAAAGGGGTATTTCTAGAAATAAAGGGGACAATGGGACAATAGCATAAACTAGGACTGTCCCTGACAAGCTAGACAATGTGCTCAAGCTAGGAAAAGTCAGGCTTCAGGAAATTTCCTACTCTCCATTCCCTCAGCCAGCGCTGTCCACGGGCTCTGCACTGGCCTTCATGTTCTTTCCAGAATGAATAACTCCGGTGCATCCTTTCACTCTAGTAAGGTAGAACCCCATCTTCCCTTGCCTGCCCCTGGTTGTTAAATACAGCCATCACTTTCTTTTTTCTCTTCTTTTCATTCTTTTTCTTTTATTTAATTATTTGGCAATACTAGGGGTCAAACCCAGTGGTATTCTACCTCTGAGCTATACTCCCAGCCCTTTTTATTATTATTATTTTTATTTTGAAACAGGATCTTGCTAAGTTGCTGAGGGTCTAAGTTCTGAGGCTAGTCTCGAACTTGTGATCCTCCTGTCTCAGTCTCCCAGGTACTTGGGATCCTCTGCCACCGTGTCCCAAGTTGTGGGATTATAGGTGTGCATCACTACATCCAGTCAGCTATCACTTTCAAACGAAATGATGTGAACTTACAATTAAAGAATTTTGACAAAGGTAACATATATTCTAAATTCATCACTTTCAAGCTGGGCATGGTGGTGCACGCTTGAAATCCCAGTACTTGGGAGGCTGAAACAGGATGATCGCAGGTTCTCTGCCAGCCTCAGTAACTTAGTGAGGCCATCTGCAACTTAGTGAGACCTTGTTTCAAAATAAAAGAATAAAATAGGGCTGGAGGTGTAGCCGGAGGTAGAATGCCCCTGGGTTCTATTCCCCAGTACCACAATAATAAATAAATAAATAGCTGGGCGTGGTGGCACACGCTTGTAATCCCAGTACTTTGGGAGGTGGAGACCAGAGGATCCGGGTTCGCGGCCAGCCTCAGCTCTCTCTCTCTCTCCCTATCTCTCTCTCTCTACTTAGTGAGGCCCTCCACAACTTCGTGAGACCCGGTTTCAAAATAAAGTATAAAAAAAAATAGGGCTGGGGGTGTAGCGCGGAGGTAGAACGCCCCTGGGTTCAATCCCCGGTTCCGCAAAAATAAATAAATAAATAAATAAATAAATAAATAAATACATAAATAAACACATCACTTTCCAATTATATCATATTTTCTATGCTGTTGATGTTATTGATGTCCATGATGTCTGTATATTGGAAATACCACATATGGGTTTACTACTGCACATCTTTTCCCAACTCTGAGTCCAGTGCCATCAGGTTGGTAGCTGGAATTCAGCTCCGGTGGGAGTAATTACACCACTGTAATTGGCAAATGCTATAAATCAGGGCTTGACTTATTGCTTTATTGATGGGTCTATACTTTAGAGAGTGATATAAGGAAGAAAATGTTAGTGATGCAGATTAAATTTAAAAGTATATTGTGGCCAGGTGAGGTGGCGCACACCTGTAATCCCAGCGACGCAGGAGTCTGAGGCAGGAGTATCACAAGTTTGAGGCCAGCCTGTGCCTGAGCCACTACATTGTGAATAATGCGAAATATTGAGGATATATTTTTCCAGAATTTGAAAAGTATTACCTGGCTCACCAAAGAAATCGGTCATGTCATTGCCAAATGAGTAAAATTCCAAATATATACTGCTGAAGCCAAAAGAGGTTTCAGTTTAACAAATATGTATGAAGGAGAGAAATGGTTTATCCACAGGTCACATATCAGATTTAAGGACAATAAATTTAATGGGACAAAAGACAATTAAGATGCAAATCTATTTGTCAGTCATGACTGAATAAAAATCAGTGACCTAATACTATGAGAATCAATTGGCTATATGGAATTTATAGTGTGTTGTATATTTTAACCTTATTTGTAAATTGTGTGCTCCACATCCTATGGATCAATAGAACTTGCAGGAAACACTTGTATGTATGTATGTGTGTGTGGGTGGGTGTGTGTATGCATATGTAAATACGCATACATGTTTTCCTAGAGAGCCAGTTGTTGAATGTCATCAGCACACTACTGTCTACCCCTTTGCTCCAGGCTGGGCCAGGTCTCTTTTTGCTGCTCCCACAGTAACCTGTCAAGAATTGTAATGCTGTATCTTTTTGTGTGTCCCTTACTGAACTTGAGGACAGAGAAATCTTTGTGGCTCCCATGCTTACTTCAATGTCTGATACTTATTAGGTGTCTCTCCCAAAACGGAATGAATGAATGAGTGAAAGGATTGAACAGCTGAGTGGATGAAAACCTTGCTATGTGCTCTCCCTAGCCTTGCCTCTTCCTGGGGAGGGGACTGGTTTCCTAGCCTTCTTGCCATTGGATGTGGCCATGTAATGAGTCCAGTCCTGTGATATGTCGTAGGAGAGATGTCAGCCATGTTCAGGCCCGGCCTTCAAATACTTCCCACGAGACCTTCTCAATCTCTCTTCCTTCCCTGCTTGTAGGGACATTGATGCTCTGTGTCTTCGTCCGTTATGTGCTGCTGTAACAGAATACCACAGACTGGGTAATTCACAACCAGTAGAAGTTTATTTGGCTCACAGTTCTGGATGCTGGGGAGTCCAAGATCCAGGGACTGCACCTGGTGAGGGCCTTCTTGCTGTGTCATAACATGGTAGAAGGTGTCACATGGCAAGAGAATGTGCAAAAGTGGGCAAGACAGGGTTGAGCTCATTTTTACAACAAACCACTGTCATGATAATGACATTAATCCATTTAGGAGGGTGGAGCCCCATGACCTCAACACCTCCCATTAGCCCCACCTCCCAACACCATTGCACTGGGATGAAGTTTCCAGCACGTGATAGGTGTTCCCAACACACTATAGGCTTTTGCTCACGTAGCCACATGATGGAGAAGGGATGCTTGACCTACAAAGTAGCTGTGAGTAAAAAAAAATTGTAGTTCTCTAGGCCACTAAGACAATAGGGTTTATTATTAATTAATTAATTAATTAATTTGTTTGTTTGTTTGTTTATTTATTTTGTGGTACTGGGGATTGAGCCCAGGGGCATTCTACTACTGAGCTACACCCTAAGCCCTGTTTTATTTTTTATTTTGAAACAGGGTCTTGATAAGTTACTGCACGCTGGTCTTGAACCTGCGATTCTCCTACCTCAGCCTCCCGAGTACTGGGATTACAGGCGTGCACCACCACACCTGGCTACCGGTTTATTTATTGCCATGGCATGGCCTAATCCATCCTGGCTAATCCAGCAAGAAGCAGAGAGATGAGAGGTGACTTGGGCCAGGCTGCATGGCTCGTCAGCGGCAAGGCCGGGCTCTAGCCCATCCTCATGTTCACCATGTGTGCGGCTTCCCGCCTCCACACTTTTTCAGAAATACAGAATAAAGTGTGGATCCACGGTGGATTTTGTTCAAGGCCCCATTTCGGAGGACATTTGGTTAGGACCCACTTGTGGCGATACCCCTGAAAGGCAGCCACCCTGGGTCACCCCACAAACGTTCTCTGTCATTAGAAGATCAGTTGGGGTGACAGTGTCTGGGATTTAGTCTCCCATGAAGTGTTATTAGCCTGGCTCACAAGCACCCCTCCTGGCCCTGTCATTTACCACTTCCCTTGGAACTTATCTGGACCAGATCTGGGACTTGGATGGACAGAGAACCGGTTTTGGAAGTGACACTCTCAGGGCACAGGACTCGGGCCCCAGATGCCAAACCAAACACACAGGGCTTCCTATTCTCAGCGGGAGAAGGCCCAGCTCAGTTGCACATTTATTGAGTGCGTTTGATGAGTTGGGCATGAGGCTCTTCACCGTAGTGTAGCACAGTATAGTAAACATGTACGGTACACTGTGCGTAGTACAGTATAGTAGTCATAGTATAATAGACTAGGTATAGCAGAGCATAAATTCTTTTTGTCTTGTTCCTTCCTCCCCTGAAAGCTTGGGCATTTTCCCTTTCTTTGATTGCAAACCAGGATGTTGAAACCCATCCGTTTGAAGTCACAGAGGCCGGAGTGGTGGTGTAACTTGGGTGAGCTGGCACATTCCTGACTCCTAATTACCTGGTGATGACACTGGCCTTCCACTTCCTTAGCCCCGCCCATCCTCTCCTGGTCAGGAACTCCACCCACCACTTAACCCTCTCCCTGTAGTGCCATTCTTGCCTTGGTTTGATTTCTGTCTTTGCCACTAGAATATAAGCTCAAGAGAGGGCGCTTGATTTGCTTTGCTTTTATTTTACTGTGTTTTCCAGTAGGTAGAATGGCGCTTGGGTGTTTGTTGAACGACTGCTAGGTTGCAAGGACTGTGTGGGCCAGGACTGTCCCTCTTCCTCAGGGGTTCCCACCACACTCGGTGCCACGTTGTATCCAGTGACCGGTCTAGACCGGCAGCCTCTCACACCCTCCTCTTCCTACCTGCTTTCCCCCCTCCCGACTTGCCCTGGGTCTTTGCTCGGGCTGCCTCGAGCATGCCCCGCCCGCCTTGTAGACCCCTGCGCTCCTGCTTGTCCCTAGGGCTCTGCTTGGCCATCTTCTCTGACCTTGGCCCTGTAACACCCAGATTTCCCTTTCGCAGCACGGCCATGCCTTCTCAAAATCAGCTTGTCCATCTGTTTTCTCACCCGGACTGCAGGCTTGGTGCTGAATGTCATCACCACTCTGTCCTTAGCCCCCAGGACAGCACACAGTAGGTGCTCAAATGCCGATAGGACGAATAAATGAAGCCCGCATGTAACCAGGAAGCGCGCCGGCCCTTGTCTGGCTGGGGGTCCGCACTGCTCATCTCCCTGACGGCATCGGGCTGGGGACCAAGAACACGGCCCCTATTTACTGTTTGTCAGTCTGTCTGTCTCTCTCTGTCCCCCTCACACAAGACTATTTTCTTTCTAAATTATGAGAGTAAAGCTGGGAGTGGTGGCGCACGCCAGTAATCCCAGTACTTGGGAGGCTGAGACCGGAGGATCGCAAGTTCGCAGCCAGCCTCAGATACTTAGTGAGAACCGCCGCAACTAGTGAGACCCTGTTTCAAAATAAAGAATAAAAAAATAGGGCTGGGGGTGTAGCTCGGAGGTAGAATGCCCCTGGGTTCAATCCCCAGTACCAAAAAAAAAAAATTAAAAAATTAAAAAATAAATAAATAAATAAATAAATTATGAGAGTAACATACAGGCCCTTAGGGCTTCTGAGCTACTCTTGTTTTTCGTGTTCACCCTACTTTTCAATTAAAGAGCTATTTTCTGAGCACCGTCTATGCCAGACGCCACACGAGGTCCTGGGGGATGCAACGCTGAGCATAACGGGTCCCGACCTCAAGGACGTTACAGTCCAGCACCTGTTCTGCACCTGACAGTCCTTCTCCCGCTGTGCACCTGGGAAGGAGTCTGCTTTCTATTTGCTGGCCCCACACGTCAGAATCACACTGACAGCCTGTTGAAACCCAGGTTCCTGGGTCGCACCCCCAGAGTTTCTGATCCATGAGGTCTGGGTGAGTCTGATGTTTGGCATCTTTAACAAATCCCCGGGTGACGATATTTATTGTCAGGGGACCACGCTGAGCCCAGTGGCTGGCTCGCACTCGTCTTCCGGTTTTCACAGTTTTATCTATCTGGGCTCATTTAGCTTTTCCCAGTTGCACCCAGCTGGTGAGGGCTGCAGTCGAACCACAAGTCCAGAACCTCCTATGTCCTTGAGGACGGACGTGCCACCCTGTCTTAGCAGCATGGGTGGCATGTGAGCAGCTTCGGATGCCCCTGGGGTTCTGGGGACACTGTGACGGGTCTCGCTGAAGAAAGCCATGCAGAATCGAGAGGGACGATTCTGGGAGGTAGAGTGGCAGAGTCTGCCTTCCCCTTCTGGAAGGAGCACTAGCTCAAGACAGGATGGGCTGGGAAAGAGCGTCCTGGGGACAGAGAAGGGGCAGGCCATGCTGGGGGGAAGGTGCTGCCATGCTGGGGTGGGGGGTTCCTGCCCTAGAGGCCTGGACCATCCCACCTGCTTTGGAGGCTCTGGCTAAAGAGGCCAGGCCTGTAGGAGGTGGGAGCAGCCTCCATTAGGTCCCAGGCCTGACTCCCTCCATCTGGAACGTGGTGGAGTGGCTGTGTGTGGTGGCAGGTCTGAGGGCCAGAGCCCGCCAGCCCAGCAGCTCAGACAAGCACTTCCTCCTCCTCAGCCCCAGGCGATCCAGGGGCTTTGGCCCCACAATTCCCCAGTGTTCAGGCTGGGCTGGCTCTGCCTCCTCGGGAGGAGGCGCTGGAGGAGGCGCAGGGTGAGGCCAGCTCTGGGAGGCTCCGCATCCTTCACGGCAAGGTCAGGGGACGTGGAGAAGTGTGAGCCCACACGCACAGGTTCCTCCCATGTTGTGTTTCTGAGCAGGAAGCCAGACCCACCCGGCCCCGGAGAAGGAAAACAAACCCTGGACACATATTTTTAGAAAGTGGGCAAACCCTGTCTCTCAGTATGCCGTGGAACTGAAATCTAAAACTGGCTCCTTGTGTCCTCGGCAGGAAGCTGGGACCCACTGGCTGCACACAGGAAGGGGTCCTCCAGGGGACGCCACAGCTTCCGCCCCTGCTGCTGGTCTCGAGCAGGGTCCCCAGGGACAGTGATGACAAAGGTGTGACCCAGGCACGAGGGAAACGCTCGACTCGTGTGGTCTCATTTAGGCCTTACAGTGACCCTGGGAGGTAAGTACAGCTCATCCGCGCTTTCAGATGGAGACAGAAGCTCAGGGAAGGTAAGGCCCACGGCAAACATTGCAGACGGGCTGATTACAAAGCCTACTCTACAGGACCCCGAGAAGATCTTAGTCTGGCAGCGTCACGCTGGTCCCTGAGGACAGTTCCTCTCCCAACGCTTGGCCACTCTGCTCCCTCACCTCCACCGGGGCGGGGAGCTATGCACATGGAAACCGCTCTCTATGCAGTGAGCTCAAATCTCGAGTTTTGAAAGCTCTGGGACCACACAGTTTTTTCGTACAACAGCCGTTTAGGCCTTTCAGACTCTCCCCAGTCTTTGATTCCCAGGTTCAATAAGCTCAGTCAGTCCCTTCAGCATCTCTTCTCCGCTGCTCAGCAAGTGTCTGCACGTAGAATCTGACATCCAGTAGAACACGGACAGCAAAATGTGCCTTGGAAATCACTGGCTGGATCTGATTTTTAGAAACAGCAAACAGTCACTTGGAATCAAGACTGTGTTAGGGGAATGATTGAGCTGAGAAAAAAAAAGTTTGGTTTAAAAGGAAAATTTAGTTGAGCGTGGTGGTACAGACCTGTAATCCCAGAACTTGGGAAGCTGAGATAGGAGGATAGTAGGTTCGAGAACAGACTCAGCAACCTAGCAAGACCCTTAGCAACCTAGAGAGATCCTGCTTCAAAACAAAAAATAAAAAGGGCTGGGAGCATAGCTCGGAGGTAGAATGCCCCTGGGTTCAATCCCCAGTACCACAAAAATAAATAAGTAAATAAATATAAAAAGTAAAAGGAAAATTTGAGTGTTTTTTTTTAATCTGGCTTAAACCAGTACTGAAGGTAATTATTCCTAGAAGAAATTTACAATATATATATGTGTGTATATATATATATATTGCAGTACTAGGGATTGAACCCTGGGGCATTTGCCTACCTCTGAGCTACACCCCCAGCCCTATTTTTTATTCTTTATTTTGAAACAGAGTCTCACTAAGTTGCGGAGGGCCTCACTAAGTTGCTGAGGCTGGCCGCAAACCTGTGATCCTCCTGTCTTAGCTTCCCAAGTACTGAGATTACAAGCATGTACCACCATGCCCGGCTTTTTTTTTTTTTTTGTGGTGCTAGGGATTAAACTCAGGGGCATTCTACCTCTGAGCTTCTCCCTCAACCCTATTTTAGTTTTTATTTTGAAACAGGATCTTGCTAAATTGCTAAGGCTGGCTTTGAACGTGCAATCCTCCTGTCTCAGCCTCCCAAGTACTGGGATTACAGGTATGTGCCACCACGCCCAGCATAAAAAATAATTTCAATGATAGTAATAATATTGGACAAAGTATAGAGTCTCCCAAGGTGAGACGATGCTCCGTTGTTTGAAAGTAGGCACATACCAAGAGAAAGGACACAAAATGTTAGCAATGCCATTTACGAATACTAGTAGGACTTGTGACAGGAAAGGAGAGGGACCTCCAGTCTCCAGTCTGCCCTGCAGTTGAGTCATAACGGGTATGAGGCTAGAAACTAAAATAGTGAACTATCTCCTTGTCCCAGCTGCCTCTCAGAACCAGGCGGCGCTGGGTGGAGGCCCGGGCTGAGCCGGCTGCTCGGCTGGAGCCAGCTCTGTGGACTTTCCACTGAGGCCTGGTCACCTTTCCAGTAACGCACGACTTCAGAGGGCTGCCAAGGAGCACATTGGGCAATCCCTGGAGCCCAGTTAGCTGTGCTGTGCGTAGGAGCCCTGCTGCGGGGGTGCTGGAAACTGGCAATTCCGGGTTCCAGAACCGAGTCCTGAGGGGAGGGAGGGAGCCAGCCAGAGCCAGGGGACCTGCCTTGAACTGGATCCCAAGGCAGAGGCCACAGGCTGCAGACTCCAGCAGCCCCTGCCCGCCCGCAGGCCTGCCCGCCGGGCACACAGGGGCCTCCTGGAAGACACTCCGCCCGCTCCGTGCTCTCACCAGGCCTGGCTTTGAGAGGTCACAATCTTCATCTCTCTTCCTTCTTCTCCCTGTAGCAGAAACATCACTACAAATCAGGGATGAGCCCTGGGGAGAACGGAAGGGACTCCATGGGAAAGAAAAACAAGATGGCAAAGCACACACAGGAGGCTCAGCCCGCTGTGTGCTCAGAGGGAGAGGAGGCTGGAGGGAATGACTGGGCAACATTACGAAGGTGCTGGAAGCCGGAGTCTGTGGCCCAGTCAGCGGGGTGGAGGAGCCGGCGGCCCCCAGGAGGCCCCTGCGGAGGAGCCAGCCTGGGGGTGGTCACGGGATGAAGATGTATTCAGCACCACTAGCGTCTGCCCTAGGAGGCGTCACTGAAGGAATGCAGTCACACTCGGCCCCATCCGCTTCCCCTCCCACGCTTCAGAAACTAGGAAAGCAAATTTCAAGGTGGATGTGGTGGCGCACGCCTGAAGTTCCAGCTACTCGGAGGGTCAAGGCAGGAGGATCCCTGGAGTCCGGGAGATTGAGACTAGCCGGGGCAACATAGTGTTTCCAAATTTGTTTTTCTTTCACTGTCCCATCAGCTGTTTTATATTATAAACATTTTAATTCCATTCTTTCAGCCTTTAAGATTGCTCTGAAAAATAAAGAACTGTACAAAAAACTTACAAACATACGGATTATTATCATTTTTTTGTGTGTGTGGTACTGGGGATGGAACCCAGGGATGTTCTACCTCTGAGCTACACCCCCTGCCCTATTTTATATATTTTTTATTTGGAAACAGGGTCTCACTAAGTAGCTGAGGCTGGTTGTGAACCTGTGATCCTCCTGTCTCAGCCTCCCAAGTGCTGGGATTACAAGCGTGCGCCACCAGGCCTGGCTTATGAACATGTGGATTATGAGTGTAAGAAGATGTGGTCCAGTGTCCCCTGAGCTCTGAGTTCAGCAGGCAAGACACAGGCAAGGAGGCGCCTCTGCTAACACAGCCGCCGGCTCTTCCTTCCGCCTTCTCGCTCTGGATATTGTCCTCCTGAGGCAGAGGTCAGTCAGCTTCCCCAAATTCAAGTGCTGAGATGCCAAGTAAATAGTCAAGGAAAGGGATGAGCTGGGCATGGTGGTGAGCGCCTGTAATCCCAGTACTTGGGAGGCTGAGACAGGAGGATCGCAGGTTCAAAGACAGCCTCGGAAACTTGATCCTCAGCAACTTAGCAAGACCCTGTTTCAAAATAATAATAATAATAATAATAATAATAATTAATAATAATAATAATAAATAATGATAAAGGGGCTGGAGGTGTAGCTTGGAGGCAGAATGCCCCTGGGTTCAGTCCCTAATACCAAAAAAACAAAAAGGGGGATGAAGCCCGTCTACTTTTATGCACCAGGAAACTGCTGTACAGTAGAACTAGACGGGAGAGCCTTGCAAGTTGCTGAGTGGTAACCTGCAAGGGGTGATGGGTGCGTGAGGATTTATGTCACTTCACCAAGGCCCCAGAGACTTGAAGACATTGGTGGTGACAGGATAGGCCCCTTGCCGAATGTCCCAACACTCAACGCAGGAAAGCAACGCAGTGACCGTATAGAATCAGAGGTGCCAAGGACTGCAATCCAACCAGCCATCTAAAAGATAGCACACGTGTGTGCACACGCGCCTGCAGGCATGGGCTTACACACAGGCACACAGCGGTCTGCCTGGCACACCGATTCCTTGTCCACTCAGCCCCACCCCTTACAGGTATTTCCAGAATTTAGTTTCCTACCCTTGGCAGTTGTGCTTCATAACAAACACACACAGGTTAAAGTTTATGAAGTGTGACGGGTTTTCAGTGACTAAGTTCCATTAGTCTCAGTTTCCAAATGTGAATTTTGACTGACTGCTACGGTGGGAGGGTTGTGGCCACCAGAGGGATGGGGTGGGGCATCTTGAACCCCAAACCTAGGAGCGGCTGGCCCACAGCTTGGAGCTCCGGCACCCAGAAAAGAGGCCAAGACCCCTCGCGAATTGAGAGTGGGGTTCACCTTCCAAATGCTCCCAAGCCTCAGAATTAGGTTCAGCGGGAAATAGCTGGCTCCGAGGATTTTAAGGCAGTCTTGGGATTCAGGAAAACCTACATAAAATCCAACCATTGACGCAGGCAAGTCTCCATCCTAACCTGCCTTTTTCTAGAGCCCAGTGTACCCCCAAAGTAGAAGGGCATGGGTGGGGACCCAGGGCAGATACATCCAGGGGATTTCTTCTTTTTGTGAAGAAATCTGGGAGGCAGACAGCACTACTGGGGGGCACTGCTTCCCTCTCCCCCTCCTTCCCTAGGCTGGGGAACACTGAGTGGGCTAGGTAGGTGTTTTAGGTCTTTATTGGGAGACCTTTATTTAGCAGGTCAAGATGCATAAAGCAGTTCCCCCTTTCCAGCTAGTTGCTAAACAGAAAACTCACAGGGTTTAGAGGATAACATGCTAGGCTAAAGGAAACCCTTCCCAGCTCCCGGGGGTTGTCAGTGACTCCCCACCCCTCCCAGAACAATAACCCCAAGGGAGGGGGGCGCCTGCCATGACCAGCGATTGGCATCTCTGAAGTCTTATGAATTTGGAATGCAGGCGTAGGGCAGCCTTGCTGTATTTTTCTGAATAGAGGGATTTTAACTGTTGCACACAAAGGCTGTTTCTGTGCTGAAAGGTAGGGGATGGCTTTAGGCCTGCTACCTGCAGATACTGGGTTCCCACCCACAGGGTTTTTATGTTTAGAGAAAGCCGGTGACTCTGCAGGGCGAGGGGAGGCCGGGGCTGGAGAGGACCTGGGGGTAGGTCAAGGCCAGCAGGTGAAGCAGGGTTCCCAGCTGCCTCTATTTCCAATTCAATTACAAAGCTCCGATTTTCCCAGGACACGGCAGCTCACAGCCCTATCTTCTCTTTTCTCAGATGTTTGAAAGCAGGGCTTGTCCAACTAGTAGATTAGAAAAAGATACGGCACTTGTTCCCCATACTTTAACGCAGGGGGAAAATGCCTTGTTGTGAAGACACAAAACCTGTTTGGTGACTTGTCATTTCACTGAGAACATGAGCCTCTCACAGGGGAACATTCCCTTGACTCCTCCCCTTCCTCCTTCCTTCTGGCCGTCCTGGCTGGGGACCACGCAGAGGACCAGAAGGTACACAAACAAATCAAAGCTACTGCTGGCCGGAGAACAACAGTACCGAGTGACAGAAGTTTGAGAAACCCAGCGAGCAGTTTCGAGGCAGAAAAAAGTTTATTAATCTTTGCCATGTCACAGAGATAAAATGTCCTCAAAGAGAAACAGTGCCTTCCTTATACACACTGCCACAAGGAAAACATTAGCACAGGAGTTACATGGTTTATTTTTTATTTTTTGTGGTCCTGGGGATTGAACCCAGGGGTATTCTACCTCTGAGCTCCACCCCCAGCCCTATTTTATCTTTTATTTTTTTATTTGTATTTTTTTTTTTTTGCGGTACTGGGGATTGAACACAGGGGCGTTCTACCTCCAAGCTACACCCCTGGCCCTATTTTTTATACTTTATTTTGAAACCGGGTCTCACGAAGTTGCGGAGGGCCTCACTAAGGAGAGAGAGAGAAAGAGAGAGAGAGAGAGAGAGAGAGAGAGAGAGAGAGAGAGAGGGCTGAGGCTGGCCGTGAACCCGGATCCTCCGGTCTCCGCCTCCCAAAGTACTGTGATTACAAGCATGCACCACCATGCCACCATGCCCGGCTTATCTTTTATTTTGAAACAGAGTCTCACTAAGTTGTGGAGGGCCTTGTGTTGCTGAGGCTGGCCATGAACCTGAGATCCTCCTGTCTCACCCTCCCAAGTACTGGGATTATAAGTGTGTGCCACCGCACCTGTCTAGTAACACGTTTTTTGATAAGAGTAATCTGTTGTCATATTTATCTTATTTCTCTCTCTTCCTCTTTAGTAAACATTAAGGAATTGATTTCTTATATTGTCTGTATAAAGAACACCACCACCGAATCCTCTGAAAGGCTGGATCCTCACAGCCAGAGCTGCTGTGAGGGATTAAAAAGATGTTTCTAGCCGGGCGTGGTGGCGCACACCTATAATCCTGGTGCTTGAGAGGTGGAGACAGGAGGATTGCAGGTTCAAGACCAGCCTTAGCAACTTAGTGAGGCTGTCAGCAATTTAGTGAGACTGTTTCAAAATAAAAAATAAAATAGGGCTTGGGGTACAGGTCAGAGGTAGAATGGCCCTGGGTTCAACCCTTAGTGCCACACACACAAAAAAAGAAGAGGCTTCTGAATTTTTAAAAAAAAATAAGGTCAAGCCAGGTGTGGTGGCACACATCTGTAATACCAGCACTTGGGAGGCTGAGACAGGAGGATTGTAGGTTCAAGACCAGCCTCAGCAACTTAGTGAGGCTCTCAGCAATTTAGTGAGACCGTTTCAAAATAAAAAAATAAAATAAAATAGGGCTGGAGGGTGGGTGTAGCTTGGAGGTAGAATGCCCCTGGGTCCAATTTCCAGTACCAAAAGAAAAAAAAATAAATAAATAAGGTGAAGGCCTCGTTTATCAGCCCCACCCTCTCCGGGAAAGCTAGTTTCAAATGGGGAGCCCGCAGTAGGAGCTACCCACCAGGAGTTTGAAGGGAGAATCCTATATGGTCCAACACCAGCGCCTCCAGTCCAAGAAGGGGGAAGACAGGGGGCGCAGCTCAGCCTCCGAACCCCGGGCCTCCTGCCTCCCTTGGTGACGCTGCGTAAAGCAAGATGCGTAAAGCAGAGGGGCTCTGTGATTAAACGCTGGGGTGGCAGTGCCCTCCAAGTTCCTGATGAGTAACATCCCAGGACCTTTCTTTCTTCTGTCTTCTCTCCTCAGCCAGCTCTAGAATGTGAGCTTAGGGAGGGAGAAAAAAAGATCAAAATTTCTGCCAGTTTTGTGAAGATAAGTATGGACACTAACTCAGTATGAGAGGAGGAGGAGGAGGAGGAAAGAAATATGAATAAATAGAAGGAAAAGAAATAATCATTTAAAAGAAAATAACTGAGACTATAGCACATAATATAAAAATAAGGTTGCTTATATGTAAGATAAAACTAAATTTATTTTTTCAAAAATGTCATTATGAGAACAAATATAATAATATACAGTTGAGTTCACCCTAATCACAATAAAATAACAGGATAAGATAGAAGAAATAATCCTTGTATTTAAAGGGTATTTTAAACATTAGCTATATCAAGACCCTCAGTTATTAAACACTGTGTGTGGCTTCTCACTTTGTAAAAAGGAAACATTCATGAATCCTCTAAACAAATCCAACATAAACAGGCGTAAAATTAAAAGTAAGTTCTTTTAAAAGCGGTAAGATTAAAGCACCTATTTAAATTAAGATCTTCAAGCATCTATGAGATTATTTCATGAGAACAAGAGCTGGAAGAGACACTAAATACTGAGGTTCTAAGGGGAAAAACATACTCATTCGTTTTATATAACTTACAAGGCAAGTGGGATACTATGAAAACGCCCTTCACAGCACATTTAACAGTCTGGATTTCAGTAATACTCAACAGGAAAGAAACGGGCTCTGTTACGGTGCGGTGCCGGTGGAGACTACAAACAGAAGGGCGTGACTCCGCAGGGGAGCCCTGCCCCATCTATTTTTAGAGGCTTAAGACTCCAGCCTTAAATAGTTTTGATAATAATGCTCATGGCCACAACTCAGCACAGTTGGGGAGAAAACCAGTTTTTTTTTCATGCTGTGTAACCTACTTCGCTGTTTTTTCCCTTTTAAATTAATCCTGAGATGTTGCTCACGGAACAGAATCAGGGATCTTTGAGACTCTTGCTTCCCTTTGTTGACTAGCTACCATGGAACACACAAAACTAAAATTAGGTGATAAATAAGAATAACATTTTTAAATGTCCTTCACAAAAGAAAAGAACTATCTTGTTCATTTGGAAGCAGGGAATATTACTTTAATAGGGAACAGAAGAACACATTGTTAAGGAAAAAGGGCTTTTGGTTCATCCAAAATATCGCGGATTTGTGTCCTTAAATGGCTTCCATATTAGGAAGTAACAATTCCTCGTGTCATCTGTCACAATGCTGAGGTGGCTGTGACCAGAGAATAGGAAGTGCTCATATCCTGTAGTTACTTAATAAGGGTTTCAGAGTTTATATTCATGTAATAATGAACGGGCATGTATACACACACAACACCTCTGTATACATTAACATATGTACATATATACACACAACAGATTCACACACGTATGTCCCAGGAACACAGACCTACAATCTGGAGAGAGTGACTTTCTCAAAATTACCACCTTTTCCAAACTCAACCTTTCTATTTTACTCTTGCAACTCAAAATTACAGTGAATCATAACTCCAAAGACTCCATTTCAATTTTCAATGGAAAAAATGGGCAAACCAAATTATAGCAAGAAACCAAAGCATATCTAGGAGTAAAGTACCATCTTCCACCCTTCAAAAACAAACAAAAAGCCAAGAAAGTGTGTTATGACACTCTAACAATTTAACAAGCATTTCTTAGTTGCCTTAGAAAAAGGGGGAAATCCTGAGTATAAGAGACCTAAACTGGCTTTCACGTCATGTGCTTGGGAGAAGAGGCTAGATTAGAGACTCAAGCATGACAACTCCTTGATAATAAGCTTGATAATAATAATAATTAATAATCCTCGATAATAATGAATTCCCCTCCTCCCAAATCTAAAAACATATGGCATTTACAAATCCTGGAAGCCAATAGGTCTTAGAGTTTATTCTCCCTTGGAGACCTTAGAAAAAGGAAGAGCAAGAGGTGGGTTCTCTTTCCCGGTGGGCTTCCTGCCTGTCTGTGGGGGCACTGAGGACTGGGGCCTCGGGCTGCCCCCTTGCACAGGGAGCCCAACCAGTTCCTGGGTTTGCAGGATGAGAAACCCCTGTATCACTGCTAATGTTTCATTCCCGCTCTGTTTAGGGAGGGAAGCAAGGCCCACGTGAGCCACTCTGCTGGCCCTGGCTGGTGGCCTGTCTCCATCACAAGTTCTCCTTCAGTAGCCCCAGCTTGCGCAGGGCCTCCCGCCGAGCCTCCTCCGTGGAGCCTCTGCCGGAGAACTGCACGGTGATGCCCTGGGGCCTGAACCCCACCGCCCTGGGGAGAGAGCCTGCCCGCTTCCTGGCGTCCTGCCCGCAGTCTGGCTGCCGGGGCTCGTAAAAGCTCCTGCTGGCGTTCTGGCGAGCGAGCCTGCTGGCCACAGCGGGGTCCGGACGGAAGGTGATGGTCTTCCCGGAGGACACGAAGGGACTGGGCTCGCTCTTCAGGACCTCGTGGATGCTCTGGAAGCCATTGGCCAGCGCCGGGGGCTGCTCCGTCTGCACGCCTCGGGACTGCTGCCCGGCGGCCGGTCCTTCCTTGGCCAGGCCTGGCTTGCTCTGGGTGTGCGCCCCCCGATCTGGGGAGAGGCTCCTCTGCTCCGCCAGGTCACTCTTGGGCGACCTGTCTTCCCCGTCGCCCGCGGCGAGGAAAGAGACCCCATTGATGTTGGCCAGGACCTGGGCCTTCCGCTCCTGCACGTTGACGGCCGCTCTGGAGATGGTCTTGTTGAATTCCTTCCCCGCACTGTTGGTCACGCTGATGTTGCTGGGGAAGCGGTGGATCTTGGGTGCGGGCTGTGCTGAATGTCTGTGCCACAAGTAGTGGTCTCCGTTTCGAGGGCCTGAAGAAGTCGGGGTCCTCCATTCTCCAGGCCTGCTCTCCTTCGTGGGGGATGTGGGGGAAAGGGCTTCGTTTCCTGCCAACTTCTCAGAAATTTTCTGAGCAATAACAAGAGGAGTAGGGACCGAGCGGGGCAGCTTGGGGTGCTCTGCGGGAGGAGAGGGGGACAGCAGCTCCTTCCTGGGGTGTGCGGGGGCACTGGGCAGGGAAGGTGGCAGAGGAAGGACCTCTGGAGCTGGGGGGTCTGGTGGGAGGGAATCCTCAGCATCTTGATTCTTGCCTTCAAAGACAGGACCGTCCTCCTTCCCGACAGGTCCAGCCTCTGAAAGGTGAGGGAGAAACCTCATTAAGCTTCCACCTGTGTAAAAGTAAACACGTTCTTATTCACAGAATTTAAGAGTTTCGAGCCAGGCTTGGTGGCACATGCCTGTAGTCCCAGTAGTTGGGAGGCTGAGACAGGAGGATTGCAGGTTCAAGGTCAGCCTCAGCAACTTAGTGAGGCTCTGTTTCCAAGCAGGAAAATTAAAAAGGGCTGGGAGTGTAGCTCAGAGGTAGAACATCCCTGAGTTCAATCCCCAGTACCATGAATAAATAAATAAAAAAAATAAGTGAGTTTCAAAGGGACATGCTACCAACTTCCACCGTGCCTCCTGCTCGTGAAGCGGCCGTCCCCCGGCCTGGTGAGAGAGAAAGCAAGCAATTATTCCCATGCCCACACCCTGAGAACGAGTGGATCCACGCTAGTGAGTGGTGGCCAGCCAGATGTGCTGCCTAGGAAGCAGCTGTAAGGTGTGCTGCTGAGGCGGTGTCGCCTTGGGGCAAGCTGCCTTCACAGGGGACTTGAAAAAGGGGACACCAGGCTGGACAGTTGTGGGCGCACACCAAGGACTCCAACAGGTCTTTCTAGAGAAGGACACAGGCTGTGCCACTTCCCTGGGGGACACAGCGACGCTTCCTGACAACCCCAGGTGGCAAGCGGGAGGCTGCATCCGTCCTCGCTGACGCTCCTCTGCACCGGCTCCCGCTACCAACGGTAAGCATGTCTTTCTACCTTGGTGTGTTCAGATTCTCATGCAATGCCCGCCACGGAGGAGGCATTCAAACTGCTGTGGAAATATCACTAGAGCGCGTAGGTTTGCATGGTGTGTTTTCAAAAAGTGTTTTTTTGGCATGATTATGCGATCTGATATTTTTTAAAGGATCAGCTGGTTCCAATTACTTCTAAGAATTATACTTCAAAGCAGAAGTATAATAAAAATGTGAAATTAATGTTGTCTCTGCAGAGATGGCTGCAAATCAAGTTCTATTTTTACACGGAATCCATAAGTATCGGATGTGAAGTTCTGAGTACTACGCAGCTTTGCTTTAAGGAAAATACACACAGACGCTCATTTCTAGAGGTTTGTAACAAACGGCAGGGCTTTTTTTCTTTTGTGTGTGTGTGTGTGTGGTGCTAGGGATTGAACCCAGGGGCATTTTACCTCCAAGCCTCACCCCAGCCCTATTTCATTTTTATTTGGAAACAAGGTTTTGCTAAGTTGCTGAGAGCCTCACTAAGTCTCTAAGACTGGCTTTAAACCTGCAATCCTCCTGTCTCAGCCTTTCCAGTAATGGGATTACAGGTGTGTGCCATCACGCCTGGCCAAATGGCAGTATTTTATAGTTACCAGAGCAAATGTATTTCCCTCTTATTTCTTCCTTATCTTGCCCACTTTTTTTTCTTCTTTTTTTTTTTTTGTTGGTACTGCGGATTGAACCCAGGGACATTCTACGTCCTAACTACACCCCCAGCCCTATTTTATTTTTTACCTGGAAACGGTCTCGCTATATTGTGGAGAGCCTTGCTAAGTTGCTGAGGCTGTCCTTGAACCTGCGATCCTTCTGTCTCAACCTTCCAAGCATTGGGTTTACAGGTGTGTAAACCTGTAAACCCACAGGCTCCACATTTGTTTCTACACCCTTTCAAATCAGGAAAAACATTGTAAGGCATTCCTCTGTCCACTTCCATCCAGTGCTATCATAGGACTCAGTGGACGACAGCATGCCTCTCCTCTGATGCTACTCAGAGTCAAGCAAAATGTACAAAGGAGAGGCTGACCCAAATTTCTGTCCTGATACCTGTTTTCCTGAACCAGCAGACTTTTCAGTTCAAAATTCCCACCTTGGAAAGTCATGTGACAGAAATGGGGTATAACCGTGCACTAAAATACAAGTGCCCTGCGTGTTTTCTTTGTAGCATAGAACCATCACCTGGAAGCTACTTCCAGTTTTCTTTCTTTCTATTTTATTTTCTTTGGTACTGAGGATTGAACCCAGGGGCATTCTGCCTCTGAGCTACATTCCCAGCCCTTTTTATTTTATTTTATCTTATCTTATTTTTGTTTTGCAACAAGGTCTTGCTAGATTGTAGAGAGTCTCACTAAATTATCGAGGCTGGCCTCGAACCTATGATCCTCCTGTCCTAGCCTCCCAAGTACTGGATTTACAGGTGTGAGTCACCACGCCTGGCTCTTTGTATCCATATATATAGATAAACATATAAAATATTATATATTAAGCCGGCCGTGGTGGCGCACGCTTGTAATCCCAGTATTTGGGAGGCTGAGACCGGAGGATCTGGGTTTACGGCCAGCATCAGCTACTTAGTGAGGCCCTCCGCAACTTAGCGAGACCCTGTTTCAAAATAAAAGAATAAAAAATAGGGCTGGGGGTGTAGCCCGGAGGTAGAATGCCCCTGGGTTCAATCCCTGGTACTGCAAAAAAAAAAAAATAATATATATATATGTATATATATCAAATCTATTTGTATGCTCAGTTGGTCTCATTCTTCATTCCAGTCCTTTTGGAATATCCCTCTGTTGGACAATCAGACTGACAAGAGGCTTTCTCCCCACAGAGGCTGCTGAACAGCAACACGGGAGAAGGCAGTAGAAAGCCTCTGAGTTTTGGAGACACCAGCCAGTCACGTCCCAGGCCTGGGGCCCGTGTCACCCTTACCTGCTGCCCGAGGCCCCTCTGGGAAGCGCTCCGTGTCCCCCGCCGCGGGCCCCGGCTGCACTAGATCAATGATGTCTTCGGGCTCGGAGTGACTGGCAGGGCTCTCTTCCAGGGACTGTGGAGAGTGGCAGTGAATGCCACTGTCACACAGGGCCGGCTCCTCGAAGTCATCGTCCAGCGCATCCAGAGTCTCTTCAAAAAAGAGAATGACATCCTTCTCCTCGTGGGTGAGGTGCTTCAGGCTCTCGTCATCCTGTGAGGTTGGGGGTTGGGAACGGAAGCGGTAAACAGTGGTGTCACCAGAGAGAAGAAGCCACCCAGAGCGTGGGTCGGTGCGCAGCCCAGGGTGGATTCACTGCGCTCTCCATGTCCCCTGCCATTCAGTTACCCCACTGACAAACTGCCCGGTGTCCCTCACCACTGTACCTGCACGAAAGGAAAATACTGTCAAAAAGGTGTGGAAAGCTGGATGTGGTGGCGCATGCTTGAATCCCAGCACTTGGGAAGCTGAGACAGGAGGATTTCGGGTTCAAGGACAGTCTCAGCAACATAGTGAGACTCTCAGGAACCTAATAAGACCATTTCAAAACAAAAAATAAAAAAAGGGCTGGAGGTTTAGCTAAGAGGTATAATGCCCCTGGGTTCAATCCCCAGTAACTAACACACACACACACACACACACACACACACACACACACACACACA